>ML996125.1:12728-244901 GCA_010093805.1 Polyplosphaeria fusca | reverse complement strand
TGCGAGCGCAAGCGCCCAATTTCACTCATTTGGCTCCTTTTATTGTATCCTGGAATTTTGACCTGTGAGATCAAAGGACAGATTGGACGGGGCGCGGCCCAATCTCCATTATGGACTGAGCATTGATGCTCGGTGCCCTCGCATCAAGGGGGTGTGTTGGATTACTCACGTAACATCGGGTACTGTTAGCGTCACTGACTCACTGCAGCCTACTGTAGCCTGCTACTGCCTGCTGCTGCCTGCTGCTGGAGCCTACGGCTGCCTTGACTACTCAGTGTATATATACTCGTTAACCTCCATAGTTACACAATCAATCAATTCCATAATTTCCAACATTACAAATCATCGACAACGAGACTTTTCCATGATTTGCACTAGTTAGTAGTTACACTTCGAAGCATAATTCATAATCATCAACGGCAGGCCTTCGACCGCTATATACAACAGCCTTCGTACTCATCTAAATGTGCCATCATATTTCAATGCATGCTCGCTCGCTCCTGCAAAGGGATATCTCCGCCAAGAAAGTAAACGCACTACGTAGCCATGCCGTTCTAGGCGAAATCGTATCCCATACAAATAGTCTTCCCACCATTCTATTCCCATGCCAGACCGCCAATGCAACGCTACTCATTCCATGTCCCGCTCAATCGCACCAAAGCTTTTCCTAACCCATGCGATACCATGCCATGCCATGCCATTCATACATACACTCTAACATCAACACCCCTTCTCCCATCCCCAATCTTTCCATTTCCCCCAACCGTTAACCCACAACATCCACCCCCGCAATCTCCAAACTCACCTCCACGCCATGCAATCTCCGAAACCGGGTCCTAGCATCCCCATTCCGATCCACGCTCAACTCCTCGGGATACAAGCGCGTCAGGCGCTGCACCTCGAGGCGCGGCAGGCGCATGATGCACACGATCTTGCACTCTGAGTCGTGGGGCCGAGTTTCCTGGAGGCTGAGGCACAGGTTCTCGAGGCCGAGCTCGCGCTCCCAGCGCAGGAAGTGCGTGTAGAAGGGGGCATGGTGGTGGGCGTGCGGGTGCGGCTGGTGTTGCTGGTGGTGGTGATGTTGGTTTTGGTGCTGGGCGAGATTCTGTGCTTGCGCTTGGGCGAGCATGTGCTGGGTTAGTGGGCCTGGGTTTGCGGGTTGGCCGGTGGTGCCGTGGAGGGCGGGGAGTGGGTGCACGTGGGGTGGGGCGTGGAAGTGGACGTGGTTCCCTGGGTTCCCTTGATTTCCTTGGAAGCCTTGGGCGAAGGTGAGGAAGGGGACCGCTGGGGGTGGGGGTGGTGGTGGAGGTGGTGGTGGGGGGTTGTTAGTGCCGTCGTCTTGTCCACCAGCAGGCGCAGGAGTAGCTAAAGGTTGCGGAGGCAGTTGTGGGAGTTGGTGATTCTGAACCTGCTGCTGGATCTGGAACTGCTGGTGTACGGCCTGTACCTGCTGTCCCACGGCGTTTTGGACGGCTTGGACGTGCGCCGCGACGACGGGAAGACCGTGGGCACCGTGCCCGCCCATGTGTCCCATGTGTCCCATGTGTCCCAAGACGCCTGGCAGCCCCACGTTCCCACATCGCAGGAAGATCCACAGGCTCTTCAGTTTGGGCAGGTCGGCCTTTAGCGATCGCTCCAGCGTCTTGGATCCAAGATATGTTGTCCACAGCCTGAGGTCCTTCTCGCGGATACGGAAGCACACCTCGTTTATCTGGGCCGAATGGACTGGCGAGGCCACGACGCGGAAGATGTTGCAGTCGGAGGGGTGGGTGAAGAGGAACTTGTTGGACGAGTAGAGGATGGGCGTGGCCTCGTCGTGCACCTGGCGCGAGACGGTGAGCAGGCCGAGGGCGACATTGTGCCTGGTGCCGCCGACCGTGGGCCACCAGAAGGGAAAGGGCGAGGCGAGGGCGTAAAAGTAGATGCGATCGCGCAGTTCGCGGGGCAGCGACAGCAGGAGCGAGAACGAGGCATCTTTCGCCCTGACGGTCTCGGTCATGGCCGACGGGTTCGTGTGCGACGCAGGACGCGGTCGCACGGGCGGGCCCAGCGGCGGAGCGTCGAGCATGGTCGTGTCCGAGGAGCCGCTGCTATCGGTCGACGAGCGCGATCGCGAGCGAGGGGTCGAGTCGCGGGACGCCATTCCGAAGGGCTTGGGCCGAGATGATGTCGTCGTCGTCAGTATCGTAGGGCGCGAGGTGGCGTGGCACAAGGCGGGGCCGCGTCTGTGAGGAGCGAGGTGCGACGTCGACGAGATAGAGGTAGAGTAAGATACGGCAGAGGGAGCGGCGACGCTCTAACCTACCCCGGCCGCGGGCGACGACGTGGGCGAGTCCGGCGACGGGCCGTGGTGGTGCAGGCGCAAATGCTACCAAATCGTCGTCAGCGGCCTTGGCTTGTGAAAGCACGTGCCCATCTACCTACCTAGGTACATCAGCTTCCGACGCCCATCAAATACCCATCGAGAAACATGTCAGCCTCTCTACGTGTGACGTCGTGCACTTTCGGGCCATTACTCCGAGGACGAAAATGCCATCTGACATGCTATGCTAAGTGTACTACAAATGAAGGACATGACAATTCTGTCTCGGCATCAACTGTGTGAAGAGTCTGCAAAAATCGCTACAGTCTAGTTAGTTTTGCTGAATTCATATCTAGAACACAAAACCAGTCAATCATACACTCCTTCCTCGGGCATTTCCGTACATGGAAGGTGACTTGGAGTCAGATCATCGCCCCAACAACACCGTCCTGACCGGTAGCACAGCCCTACGCCGTCGGAATACCACGACGTCAATGAAATTGCTCACGGCATGCATCCAAAGCCAAGGATATCTTAACATGTCTGCTGAGGACCAGACCATGACTCCATTCTGGGCTAATCTCCTCCCCAAAGAGCTCTACATGACCATGCCGTCGAATCTTGATATCTCATGTGCTCATAGTAGACTTGCAGAGCACCAGCTATTCGACACACGCTCTCAAGCAGCCTACGCAGGACCAGCTAAAGCAAGAACACAGAGGGAACATTCCGATCGGCTAAGCCTCCTTCATCCCACACACCTAGAGTGACATGGTAACGAATGTCGATGATATACCGTGCGTTGGCAGAATGGTAAATGAGACCCAGACGTCTAGTGATATTTCTTCTGGACATGACCTAGCATTCAAGCTGGATTTTGCCGAGCTGCTTCAGCATTCAGTGATAATCTACGAGAAGACAACCCCCAATACACTGCTTACCGTGTCTAGTGCTTCGCCTCCTAGTTGGCTCGGTTGACTGCATCGTCTTCCTGCGCCGTGTCTGCCTTTCGCTTTGCAACCGCCTTGTCAGGTGCTGGCTCAGATTCGGGCACTGCCCACGTTTCGGCTATGAAAACTGCTCTCGTGTTGGTGTAGCCACGTTCCTGCAGAAACTGTAAGACAATATCACGTGACCTCCTTCGGGTACATATTCCTCAGCCTGCAGGTTAGCTTCCTGAATCAATCAATCTCCTCTGCACTTTTGCCAGGTTGTCATTATTTCACATCCTTACAGATACTGTTCGACAAGAAGATTTACATCGTTGCCATTGGGGGGTTTTTTTTGAATGCTTTCGGAACCATGCGTAGGCTAGAATCGTCCGCTGCGTCCTTTGTCTTGTCGACTCCATCCTGGATATCGTCGTGTTGCAGCATTTCGACCTTCATGACATCCCGCTTGACAGTGACAGCCTCTGAAATGTCGGGATAATCGACTTCACACGCCCGGGATATGATGTCCAACGTATCTGAGTTCTTGATCTGTTGAATGCAAAGACGGAGCATTCCACCCTGGTGGGATGCAGCAAAGATGGATTCGGTGATGTTTTGCAGACCGTCAGCCAAATCTTTGACATCCTGAATCAGCACACCAAATTTCATCCGATCATGAATGACCCAATGAATTCTCGTGAAATCCTTAGTCTACTGAGCTTTCTCATTGGAATTGATGGCTTCCGGGACGTAGAAACGTGAGAATGAGGCCGCTAGGTGGTCTATCGCGTTCCAATCCGTAGCCATCCGCCGAATCGGGGATTCTTTGACTTCTTTACATCCATACCTCGTTTGGAGTTTCTCCGTATCCTGGAACAAATGTCTCATCGCATCCAGAATGTCTTTGACCGACTTTTCGAAAAGTGCCTTGTCGAGATCGTAGCGTGCCCCGGGCCTGCGAGCGTTGGTGAATCCCATGGCTCCTCCCCGAGTATACAGGCGGCATCGCTCGATGTTCAAACAAACAAGGAGTCTCATCATGTCCAAATTCGCACTTTGGGCTGTTTGGAAGAGGTCGAATGCGTGGATACAGGCTTTGAACACCGCGATCGTGCCAACAACTTCGGCCATGGAGCCGGGAGAGCTCTAGAGGCTCTTTTGGGAGATGATGGTCTTGATATTTCCTAGAACGCTTGTTAGCTCAAGTCCGAACGATGCTTCGCCTTCCCGCTTATATATCTTGTCTGTCTGAAATCGTGGAGCAATTTCGATGACGCACTACTCACCACCACTACATATCCAAGACTGCGTTTTGTACAACAACTTCCAGCGCAATACTTTTAAAATTAGCGAGGGACGTGAATTATGTTCTCGAGTAGGCAAAACAGAAGTGTATTGTATGAATGATGGATTGATCCTACAGAAGGGAAGCTATATATACCATAGTAACTGCCAATCAATCAACCGAGCCTGCTGAGCGATTGATCCTCGATTAATCGGTCCTGCTTGCCTGATCAATCGATCAAGGATCGAGTGATCCTGCATGGGCAGTTGCCCTTCAACAGATTGTGTTGAAGCAAGACGTTTAGAAAGGGAAGGGAGTTTACTGCGCTGTGATTGTTGTTTCCGTTAGCACTCCTCAAACTTTTCACTCTTCCACAACATACTCTCCATCGCTCTTACCACTATACTCCATCCCCTCTCCAGAAACCACACGCCCCTATTCAAACGTGAACACAGTTCCTCCCCCTCCAGTCCTCTCCACTTTCACCTTCTTTTGCGTCTCAACCTCAGCGCCATGATTCTCAAACAGCTCTTTCTCGTCTTTGACCGCACGTTGTGTCGATGCCTTTTCAAATAACTGTGCTGCCAAACCAGCGATTGACAGCCTTGAACGTAGTTGGTATACATCGTCCGACACGACCATCAATGCGAGCACAGCTAAAAAAAATTGCCAGTATAATGTACAGTACATTCGCAGTGAAGAGGAGCCAGAGAGCAGCTTTCGGAATGCGGCTCACGATGCGTGAATCGCGCGATTGCACGAGGTGGGCGGGCCTCGGGCTTGATTGAGCAGCAATGGGCGCCAGATAATTCTTAGCCATGCCCCGGGAGGCACGGCGTCGAAAATCCTCTGCGCTGTTGGACAGGGCGTTTGCGCCTAGCACCACCGTCTCGCTCAAGACGTAGCCAAACGGGACCAATTCTGACATGGGAAAGCTTGCGATGCCGGCGGTGCTGCTGTTACTTTTGGTTTTGGATACGCTGGCCACGCTGTTGTTGATGACTGTGTAGTTGACATCCCAGACTGAACGTGTCAGTCGGCCTGCTTGGGGGATGATGTTTGAGGGAATTTACCTGTGTTGTTGCAGAAGAGCATAAAGTAAGTGGCGGCTCCGGTAAAAACTCT
Organism: Polyplosphaeria fusca; assembly: GCA_010093805.1. Taxonomy (NCBI): domain Eukaryota; kingdom Fungi; phylum Ascomycota; class Dothideomycetes; order Pleosporales; family Tetraplosphaeriaceae; genus Polyplosphaeria; species Polyplosphaeria fusca. The sequence continues at coordinate 239,257 of ML996125.1, read as the reverse complement.
ATCGTCCGTGGTTGAAATGTTCATGTCTCTAAAAGAGTCGTCGCCTGAAGAGGAAAAGACTGCTAGTGATTTCCATGGATTAGCGAACACATCTTCAGCTTCAGAATCAGCCAAGCTGGCTGCTCGATCAAGTTGCTCCTGTGTAACGTCAAGCGTGGCCAGATGGAAGGGCTTGACTTCCTCAATGTACTTGTGAAAATTGTATTGGTGGATCTGTTCTCCCAAGCTATTGATAGTGCCAGACACATTGAGACCCATTTCAGCCTCTGAGCAGTCAAAATTAAGATCTGGCCCGTTAAGAACCGTGTTATTTGCCTTAGTTATCGTGCACGAAGAGTTTCGAACAAACTGGCATTGTGTCGAGACCCCAAATGAGCTAGCGAAGTAGTCAATATTAGATGGTACGTTTTGAGGAGCCAGGACCGAGATCGGCAATTCATTTTCCTTTTCAAAGGCGAGTGTGGTGTGAGTATTGGAAATTTCAAGCCCCACCGCGGAGAACTCGCTCTAGTTTAGAGGTGCAAGGAGCCAGGGACCAGAATCTATTGAAATGTTCCAGATCCATAGTCCACAACTCCAGTAATTAGGATTATTAATCGAGCCATGGGTTTGACGATTCAGACACCAGGGTGCTAAGCCTCGCCCATAGGTAAATTGCGAACTTGATTGCCCGTAAGCTTCGACAAGATCGACGGCCGACGCAGAAATATGCAGGTACGTGTCGGCAGCCTGGATGAAGATACTGCTTTACTTAGCATGGCTCCCAGCGTGACTCTTGCGAAAATGGAAAAGATCGATGCTCTCAAAGAATGCACTTACCTCGCAAGTACTGATATAAAGAACACAAAGTAGCTGAATGAAATTAAGTGTGGATTTTTGGCTTGTTTCTTGAAGAGATTCTTCAGTTTTAGCCCAACAGCACTGAACAAAGTGATAATTTCAGCGTTCAAGACTCGGACTAGGATGGTCATTTGATACGTGGTTGGGGCGCGTGTATATGCCATCGGAGATTCGGAGAGTTTCAGAAATCTGGAAGCGGCGACATAAGAGTAACACGCCATCAGTAAACCTATAAAAGTGAAGCTGAACTGTGAATGCAGTATCAGCGCTGTATTCTTGGGTGGAGCTAACCAACGTACGGTTGAAGACCAGGATGCAATAAATACCAGCCTAGCCGTTTGATAGTCCACGTAATAGTACTTCGCAGTGTTGGTGCCATTGTGGGATTCGTTGGTAGTATTAGAGCAGAGAACCGGGTAATGGCATTCGGAACTGGTGATCTTGTAGCCGAACACAAGTCCAAGAAGTGTTGCTGTGAAGGCTATCATAGGCACTGTACTTGCTAGACAGAGCAATAGTATTTTACGCTTTTGTCGCTGGATGTGAGCCCAGTGATACCATGGTTTGTTGCGACGGGTGCGTTCTGAGGGACTTTTCTGGACTGTAGCGGTAGCACTGATCGCTTCCTTGCCTCGTGTTGCTAGATTTTCATCGCGCGAAGCCGAAGTAAGCGTTGTGGGCGATGTCGCATCGGTGATGTCGCCGAGGCCGGCGTCGGGAACATCCTGCTCGATTGAAGTTGCAGTTCGAATTGAAAGATTGTCAAGAGTATCATGTGGAGCACTAATGTCTTGTTCGCTCGCAGCAGCTTGTCCTGTTCCACGCTCCATTGGAATTAGGTATGGAATGTTTCGAATAATGGAAACAATGTGGTCATAGATTAACTTTCTGCTTTTTTAGAATAAAAACTTGGGGCCGTCGGAGATTCCTCTACTCGAAGTGTCTAGAGAATGCGCGGCGTGAGACCAGGTGCGCTGACACGATCCATGCCCTGACAAGGTTTACGCCCTGACAAAGTTCAGCTTTCGAGAGTGTTGGCTCCCAAATAAGACACTCGGGTGCTGCATCGGTAAAATTACGCAGTTCGGATTCGTTCGAAGCTCGTATGATAAGGCTGCAGTTCGCAGTTGGGGGCCAGCCTTGTTCCTATTGTGATCAACCCCGCTTCTGCTCTTGCCTTTGTGATGGGTGAATGCATGTGTTGGTAAGACGTATGAATAGAGTCATGACTCACATCAAAGCTGAGATAGACAAAGTGGTGGAGTGCGCTGGGTTACTCATCAAAGCAATGACAACTCGTTGGAAGCCACGACGCCATCTATTTATCGAGGCATCTTTTCTGCAACCTCTTTAGAGACAGCCGCGAATTTACCATCCTTGCCAAGGATATCTAAATCCAGACCGCGATGGATTGCAAGGGTTGGTGTAGAGTGCAAAGCCTGGAAAAAAGGCGTAAGATCTTGGCCATGGACGCAAGTTTGTAGATCTCTCCCAAAAGGAGTTGGACCATATTGCCTGACTCAACCAAATCATCTGGCATGTTAAGAATATTCGTATCCGTGCTCTTATTATGAGATCCGACGGATATGGGTAGGTAGCTCAAGAGGCTTTTTCGTGTTGTCCAGTGTGATTAAGCTGCACCCTAGATGATAAACTCTGCTTTTTTATGCCCCATGGAAAAGTGTAAGGATTTCAGTCGTCCACCAGTGCAATCGTCTCAGCGTTTCTGTCCCACACGGAAATATCCAAAGCTGACTAGCCATTGGCGTTTAGATGCCTTAGATACGCTATCTTTGACAGTGTAGGTTTGGCTGCTTCCAAATTGTTCGCACTAGCGGTAGAATGGAGGGCTGTTCAGACAGGATTGTCTGATTTATCCAATCGGACAATATGGTCGAGGAGAATCGACCTAGGCTTAGTGTGGCCGTCCTGTGCTGTCATTTGGGAAGGGGTACTCTCATATAATCCGCTGCATATCACTGCCCAGTCGATAGAACAGCCACTTAAAGTAGTCTTTCAGTGATCGTTCCAACATCCGACATAACAGCCATCTCGAAAGTACCCTTCTGACGATGTAGATTGACCTTTGTAACAGTCGCAATTTGTTGAAACTTCGAGTGCTCTCCCAGTCATCGTTACGAGTGTACGGTATGACTTTCGTGCGGCTGTAGGCGGGACCACTCCGTGAGGTTTGGAGGAGGAGTGGGCATCTCGGGTGCTTAATGCGATAAAAGTATCTCCGAAATGTAATTCCCGCTCGTTATCACGACTGCCCCTACGGAGTCAAGAAATCAAAACGCTGATTGGTCAGGCAGCATTGCGCCCGCATCAACTCAGGTGCTGCTTCCCTCTCCGACCATGCGACGAGATACCTGGTAATTCGATATCTACCTCACTCGAAGAAACGGGAAATGTATCTAGAATATCGCGACCTTGAATACTGCAATGCTGTAACCCAATGTTGCTCCCTCATGACTGTTAGCGGAGCAATCAGAAAGTCGGCATACTAGAAGGCCTTTCCGGTGCGTCAACAACTGTTGCCACAAGACAATACCAAATGAGCGATCTACCGTATAAAGATCTCTCTCTCCTATTCTAATTTATAGTGCGCGCTTTAACTTTGAGAGTTCTTATGCCAGCTGTACCTCCCACCTAATCAATGCCTTACGAGGACGGTGATGTATTTCAATTTGCGTCACCGCAGTGTCCACGGACAACTTTTTCTTCACATGTCTTCACACAAGTAGAGATATCGGTGCATTCGTCTGTCGTTCGGCCTTTAATGTGACCGCAAATCCAAATCTCCGTGGTCATAACGCACATGTTTCAAGGTCTTCGATTAGCAATGAGTTGAGACTAGCTTTAGACACACCTGTTCGCTTCAGAGGTGTTAGATCGCATGGTCCATTTAAAAGGTAGAGATTGTGAGTCGACCCGCACCACGTGGGTTACGGCCTGCGCACAGACCACTGTTGTCACGTTCTCCCAGCCTCCACCTCACTGCTAAACCCTCAGCAGAACCCAATGGCTCTCGAACTATACATTCATCCTTGCGTTCAAAGACCGCCTCATCATTTCCACCCCCCTCCAGTCAATAAACCCCTAAGAATCCGAATTCAAGGGCCGCTCAAAAGTTAAAACAATACAAAAGCTGCCACCTAATATACCATGGGATGAGATTGGGGCTTTTCCACAGCTAGGAGGCCTAGAGCTTGCGAAACTTACACATCAGGCATTGTATGGCCAAGGTGAACATTGAGAAGTCAATCTAACAGTTCGCGACGAGTACTTAGCCTGGGCTATGGAAGGAAGAAGGCCGTTAGAGTAAGGAAATAACTAGAGAGCCCTCCTTAAGTTACTGTAAGCTAACATTCGCCTGCTACGCAGTTATATCGACAACTATGGGGTTACATTTGACCACCTTATATCCGCTGATACCCTCGATCCTGAAGTACTCGCGATCAACATCATCGAAGTTGATAATATTGGTGGCGTGTACGCAGACGGAGGAAAATACGTAAGTGATGTTCTTCCTTTCTCTCTCAACACGGAATTCTTGCACATCTATTGCACAGCAGGCTGCTCTCTGCACATCCTGTGTCATCACCACATCCGCGCCTCAGGTGCTCTCCAGGGTTCCATTGTGGTTTAGATACGCCCTAACCCAACATATCTCTTCTCCCTATATGTTCGACGACATCACGCGGATCTCAGGGGACTAAAATTCACAACCAATACAAATCTATGTATCAATTGTTGTACCAATATCCAACAGTATTAAACAACTGTCCATAACATCACGACGGCTGAGCCCCCGAAATCTGCACACTCCACCCAACCCCCCTATTAACCTCCGCACTCAAACTAAACGCATCATACTGCACCAACGCCGCCGGCGCATTCACAACCACCAAACTCACCTCCTCCCCACTCCCCAACACCACACTCGCCTTCCCCCCCACCGCATCCACATATCTCCCGCTCCCATCCGCCCCCCTAACCGCCAACGTCGTCCTCAACCCCGTACTCCCCCCTCCACTCGCAGCCGTCACCTCCACACTCACATTCCCCCCACTCGCCTTCAACGGCACAATACTCGCCCCCATATACCTCGGCGCCCTCGCGCTCTTCACCATCCACTTCCCACCCCCACCCGCATCCACATTCGCGTAATTCAGACTCTTGCGCTGCGCCTCGAACAGCGTTCTCGCCTTCGCATGCCCGATATCCACATACGCCATGCGCGCCCAGTACCGCGCTACCACTTGCTGCACCGTCACACCACCCCCACCGCTAGTATTACCCAACAGCCGCGCCAGGCTGTGCAGCGGCGTCTCGTTGCTGTTTAAGCTGTACTTGCGAATCATGTTCTGCAGCACCTCTTTGCCGAGCCCGGGGTACGCGTCTGGGTTGTTCGTGATGTACACTAGGAAAGGCCAGGCTTGGTAGTAGTTCCCGGTTCCGCTGCTGCCGTCTACAATCACTTGGTATGAATCTCCGATTACTTTTTTGAGCTCGATGAGGGAGTCGCCTAGCGCGGTACTCACTCCAGCGCTCTGTTTCGCGGACGTGCAGACGGGCGTCGCGATGTACGTGTCTGCGATGAAATTCGCGATGGTCTCCCACCACGCGCCGGTGCGCGTCTGGTCGATCCAATTCTTCTCGCTGTACGTCATTGCGTGGCCGAATTCGTGCACGACGATGCTTGGGTTTGCGAGGTATTTTGTCACGACTTTGAGGTAGGCGAAGCCGCGGTTGTTGTCGGTCCATGTCTGGGCTGCGGCGCCGGGCATGTCGCTCTCTTTTGCGGGGTACACGTTCATTTTGTAGTAGGTGCCCGTGTCGGATTTGTAGGATAGGCCGGGTGTGCGCCAGCCGAGTGTCTCGACGAAACAGGTGTGTGCGGCTTCGAGCATTTTGAGGGTTGTGGAGGCGGTGGTGGTGTCGGAGGTGTAAACGCGGAAATGGGCGGAGTCGACTGAAGGGGAGCCACCAGGGCCGATTGAGGGATTAGGTTCGTACTGGTGTGGATGGTGTTAGTAAGATAATGCGATGGTGACTTTGTAAACACCTGAACAGTGTGTAGTGGATTGCGGTCGCAAGTTGTGCAGGTGCTCGATGGCATGGGTTTACGCACCACCGAGGGTCCCACGGCAGCGGGTATCGGGGCGGGTGCTGCAAAAACATGCTGCAGGGCAAAGAAGATGAAGAGTCTCATCGCCGGAGACATCGTGAAGTCGCATGGACGTCCGACCTATTCTCGCAATCGAGCGACGTCGATGAGGAATTTTGAAAGACCTAGCACACGGAAGAATTACATGCCCGCTACTTACCTTGCCCCAGACCCATATCCATTGACAATATCTCCTCATGTGAACCCTCGAACAGCCGCTTCCCTGCAATGCTGCTGATTGGCTCACTGGCACTAAAATAAATGAGTAGATGCCCAGGCTGTGTTTCCCATGCCTGCACTGCCGTCCATTCGGCAGACAGGGAACATTATCCCGAAGCGAGATAGCGGGGATAACCTTAAGCAGACAGTTGGACAAAACATGCTCCTACATTGCATTAAGAACATCGACTATACCCCCCTCTAATAAATCCCATGCTCTTGCAGTGATTGTAATGGTACAGTGAGTTCGCATAAAATATTCCCAAACATGATCCCGAAATGCCCGCTCCGAACCGATGCATGGAAGGAAAAGGTATCGTGTAAAGCCCGTAGACTTTGAGGATTTGATTTTGCCTGACTGTATCCGCGGAGAAGCGCCAAGGAAAACACAGTGCTGTTCGGGTGAACAAAACGCTATTGGTCATGTTCGACTCTTCTATGATCAGTGCCCAGATCTATGATCAGTGCCCAGACTGTGGCGCGTTCCCATTCCACCAGTCGTAGCCTTGTGATGGCTGTGCCATCTCATGATGTTGTTCAAATTGGCCATTGTCGTGTGACATGGCATTGAACCCAATCGGTTCTTGTGTCCACGCCTCGCTTATCTTGAATCCGTCTCTTCCAAAACGGTCCCACTCGCCAGCGTTTCCTAGCATGTTATTCAAATCCATCGGACTTGGTTGGTAATGTCTTGGTAGGATAGGTGCCATACCGGGCATCGGAGACCAGAAGAGTTGGTCTGCAGGCTCTGGTGCAGATGTGGGTGCCACAGAAGTCGATGAGGAGGCGTAAGCCATGTTTGGGCCCGAAGTTGGGACGTGCAACCCGGCGACAGTGTCTTGTTCATGAGTTTGAAGAGGCAGATCGCGATGGTCGTTCGCAAACATTGACAGCGACTCGCGACGCATCTGGTCTCGAGGCGGCAAGGCCGAGAAGCCATTTGTCGCCAGCTCTTGGGAGGCCGGCTGATGAGGAGCATGGAAGGTTTCTGTTGGTGGCGACGCTAGAGGCCCGCTCGAGTCTCTAACCAAATTGCTGTTCTTCAGAGCTTCTGGGAAGGGGAGGTTCCAGTTCTTAGCCAAGGCATGGACGATCTTGAAGGAGCGTGCTCCAAAGTAGTGGCAGACATGCAGGGCCTCCAAAGCTCGAAGCCCTTCGACGAGATTGGTTTTGCTTGTTTGATTGTCTTTCGAATACAGAAGATGAACTATGCAAGACGCAAGGAGGATATGAGTTAGCACAAGTTGACATGCTCTCATGTCGTAGTGGGTTCGGTACAAACGAAGCATCTCGGCGATATTATTCGCTGCCTGTATACATTCGTCTCTCGGGCGGAGGTCAGAGTGCATAAGCTCGACTTTCAGTAGTGGTCTGAAAAGGTGGAGGACCACAGTTTGATACAACATGCTGCGACGAGTCAGTGACATGGACACATTTCAAATCAACAACACCTACTGAAGACATATGATGTGAGGCTGCGGGGGCCTCTCAGTACCCGTTTCGATGGAAAGGGGTTCTGGCAAGTTCCTGAACCATTCTTTATACTTCTCGTGTATCTCTAGAAGGCGACGACTGGTGAAACGCTCTTTCGGGGCGTAGAATACAAAATTATTATCGTTGACCAGCTCGGACAGAGTACTAAACTCTTGGAGGAACATGCGGCTTGTGACTTGGCCAGGAGCGAGGCGAGAATATGGGTTTTCGTATTTGCCACCCGTCGTAGGCTCGTCTAGTATGGGCTTATCGAGAGTGATTGCCGCCCTTGGCAATTGAGATATCCTTCCTATACATATCGACCATACGCTGGTTTTGTCAGTAACGCAGGTAAAGGGAACAAAGGCGACTGACGTGTCTACTGTAAAGCACCCCCAGAATGTCACCTTGCGCACCTCCATCTCTGACGGCGTCAGATGAGAAGGCGGCGCTGCAGAGTTGGCCATGTGCAGGCCCAGCTCAATAGCCATGCGCATGCAGCGGCCAACGTACATGAAGCCCGAGCTGTCTCGGTCCGCCGATGGTTCTCGTAGTGCCATGACGCCGAGTGCTTGGGTCGTTGTCAGCGACGGGCTCTCATCATCGTACAGCAGCCTCCTCGCTTCAGCAAAGAAGTGATCTCCAGCAGTCCGAAAATTGTCCGGGTCTGTGCGAGCGAGGGGTTCATCGGTGAAATGGCATGCATATGCCAGTAGAGCGTTGACCAGCAACGAGCTGCAGTACTTTTCCCGTCCACTGCGAAAGTCCTTGTAGAAGCACTCGCGCGAGAACATGACATAGAAGGGATGGGACCAGCGAAAGTACAGGTCCAGCAGACGCTCGACGAACTGCATGTCGCTGGTCACGGTAGTCCATGTGCCAGAGTGCCCGGCAGCCGGGTGCCGTATGCGTGTTCGCGTGTAGTCTTCGTCTTCTGCCACCAGCCCCATGCCCGATGTGTGTCCGTAGTGGCGCGTCTCGCCCGTCTGCGTGATGGTAGGCTTTCCTAGGAGCACCGACAGGTCCGTCTCCAGCGACTGCTGCCCGGCGGCATTGGTGGGGGGCAGCGTCATGGTCTTCCTCCACTGCTCGGCCAGGGCGTCGACGTCCAGGTGCGCATCTTGACGGATGCTGCGTATCAGCTCGTAGACCTCAGACTCGGGCAGGTTGCGTATCGACGTGACGAGGAAGTCGGCATTGCCGCTGCCGGACTCGGACACACTGCCAATGTCGCGTTTCTGGGCCGTCGAGGCTTTGGTGCGGCGGTTCTCGCTGGACTCGTCGTAGTGGCATTCGGTCTGGAGCTGCTGTCAGCGGCTGCGTGGTGGGCTGCAATGGGCCGAGTGGTACCTTGTACACAGCGACACAGGTCGCGCACACGGGCGTGCCTCCGTCGCACTGGGTCTCTCAGTCAGCGATGTGATCCGCGGAGACGTGGTCCGGGGAAGCATGACATGCTCACTTTGGATTTGCGCTTCCTGCAGGGCACGCAGGCCGACTGCACGCATCGTCGTTTGCTCGCCTTGGGCTCGTTATGTGCTGAGGCCGACGAGCGGGCGTCCTCGTCTTTGACCTGGCTTCCGCGCGGCATCTCTGGGGTCGCGAGCGAGGAAAAGTGCACGCCAGGGCGAAGACGCGGCGGGTCATGGCATGTTCCTCAGGCGGCTGCCATTGCCACTGTGCTGCGACGGGCAATTATGACGTTTGGGAGCACAACGCTGCGAAAAGCGGGCGTCCAGGCCGAGGAGATAGGCGAGTAATCCGTCAGGCGCGTCTGTCTCAATTCCCGATGGCCAAAGCTCCCATTCGCATGCGTGAAGATAATAACTAGTACAAAGGATGCGTCTACATTTATTGTGGGACTCGTCCTGCGCCAATTGACGACATGCTGAGGGGAGGACAAGCTGATTAATGAACTAGCCTCGCCAAAAAGGAACTGTTGGCACTGCACCTCTACCTATTGCATCGTCGTCGTATCGACCGCCACAACGCCTTCAAGCGCCGGCAGCAGCCTCCTCGCGGCATTCCTGCCCTGTTGCGCCAGCACCGCGTCTATTATCACCAACGCCGCCATCGACTCGACAATCGGCACCGCTCGCGGCACCACGCAAGGGTCGTGCCGCCCCTTTGCCTCCAGCACGCCGTCCGCCTCGTCGTACGCCGCTGTGCTCTGTGCCTGCCCTATCGTAGCCGGCGGCTTGAATCCGACTGTGAAGTAGATTGGCGCGCCGTTCGAGATGCCCCCCTGAATGCCACCAGAGTTGTTGGTCTTGGTCGTCAGGCGGGGTCGCGCGACCGACGGGTGAAGTCCGTTCTGGCCGGGAGGGATGGCAGGCGCCTTGATGAATGCGTCGTTGTGTATCGAGCCGGGCACCTGGCAGCCTCCAAACCCTGATCCTATTTCGAAGCCCTTGGTCGCGGGGATGCTGAGCATCGCGTGCGCAAGCGTTGCTTCCAGCTTATCGAAGCACGGCTCTCCCAGCCCGCTGGGACAGTTCCTTATTACACACGTCACCGTTCCCCCTATGCTGTCTTCGCGGTCCCGGAACTCTGCCACCAGCTTCTCCATGCGCTCACTGGTCTCCTGATTCGGACACCGGACGGGAAGAAACGAGTCTACTGTCGTGCGATCTATTGTCTCGACCAACTTCAGAAACTCTGGGTTCGTGGCCGCTGTGGGATGCGTCGGCGTGGGAGGGAAGAGGTACTCGTTGCCGATGGACGCCACGAACGCCACAATCTCTATGCCGTAGGCCTGTCGCAGATACTTTTCTGCAATGGCTCCTGCTGCCACTCGCCCTGTCGACGTATTAGACATGTGATGCTGTCTCGATTGTGAGTCTCGCACCAATTGTCTCGCGCGCGCTGCTCCTGCCGCCACCAGAGCTCGCCTTGACCCCGTACTTCTCCAGATAGGTCCAGTCGGCATGGCTGGGCCGGGGGTACAGGTCCATTGTTTTGTTTCCATAGTCCTGCTTGCGCTGATTTTCATTCATGACCCGCATACCAATGGGCGTCCCCAGTGTGATGCCAAACTCGGTGCCCGACTGTATCTCGACCCGGTCTTTCTCGTTGCGTGGTGTCGTGATTGCGGACTGTCCCGGCCGCCGGCGCGTCATCTGAGGCTGGATGTCATCTTCCGTGAGCTTCATGCCTATCGTGCGTCAGTGCTGCCACTGAGAGCTCTGGAGGGGGCTCCATACCCGGAGGGCATCCGTCGACGATGCATCCCACCGAGAGGCAGTGCGACTCCCCGTAGCTGCGCAGTTTTGGTCAATGGCTTGAACGTGGATGTGACAAGTAGCTACTCACGTGGTTACTCGAAAGTGATTGCCAAAAGTTGACATGGTCGTTGTTGGAGCGGCAGTGTGGGTGGTGTGGTGGTTATGGTGGACCTTTGTGCCGCAGAGTCATCGGAGGTCTGGGGAAATTTATTCGCTAAACGTCAGAGCTGCGGGCTGCCCGCCGCAATGCCGAGATCGGACGGCAAAACGCGAGGCTGCGAATACGATGTCCCGTGAGAGCGCGTCAACTACTGCCGCTTACGTGAGGCTTTGCTGGAACTCATTGCACGGCACGCGACACAGCTGCAGTGGAGGAAATGTGGGTATCTATTGAGTACGAAACCATTGGACCTATCCAACCCAGCATCGTCACTTGCGCTTGCCCGCCTCCACTAACGTCTTCGCCGTCCCCGCTCGCTCCTCGTATAGCCTGCGCAAATTGTCCACTGACGCCTTCTTCATATTCAATCTACGGGGAGACGTTGGACCCGGGGTCAATGGACTATTAAACGTTTCGAATGAAGGCATTCGTTGTAGAAGGCCGGGCGAAGGTGTCCTAGGCTTTGGACCGGGAACCGGGAGAGACGTGGATTTTGACGCTGGGCGGTTTGTTGTGGAATTTACAGCCGGATACACAGGCCGCGCCAGGGACGTTATTTGTGGTGCTCTTGCTGCAGACGCAGGCAGACTCGGCCGGCGAAATTCTGTCGCGCTCTGGGGTGCTGAAGGGCTGGTTGGTGAAGCGCTGGTTGGTGAAGAGTTGGAGGGCGCCTTGTCCGATACCACCCTCCCAGAACCAACAGCCTTTCGTTTAAAAATCTCGCTGAGTTGGAGATCCGCCAGTCCAGGCATTGCCATCCTGCTGCCTTCTGAGAATTTTCGAGCTTGTGCGGCCGCGCTCTCGGCGTTATCAACCTGCTCTGTGGTCAGGGCCTTCCTCTTGGGAACAAGTAGTTGCGGAGGATAAGAATCGCCGCTCTTCGTACCAGATTTCTTCTCATCCGGGATGTCCCACACGGTTTGGCGTGAAGGCGCAAACCCATCAGTTACCGCAGCATAGCTAATAGGAGATTCCGCTACGTCGAGTGGGCTATCCGAGACTATGGTAGAATACCGAGGAGGGACTTGCAGGGGAGGTGCGGGCTTGCGGCGCGTTACAGAATCGCTGGAAGATCGTTCGGACGCTGAGATGGGCTGCGAGATGCCAGATGTTCCAGAACGAGGGGGGAGTGGTGGTGGCAGCATATCCGATGGTCCATCTTTCTCATTGTCCTGAAGGATTATCCCAGTCATTTGTTCTTCGTCTCCGCGGCGTTCGTCATCTTGCCCACTCTTTCTGCCCTCGAGCGGATCCTCCCAGTCGTCTCGATCTTTCGGAAGGCGCAGCTCTGCTTCAAATGCGCTAGCATCCACATCACAGGCCTCAAGTAGACCCTCGGTCCAGACTTCAACAGCTTCCGTGAGGATTCGACGAATGATCGAGGACATTTTCGCGTCTTCTAGTTGATCAGGGCCACACAACAAGGCTGGTGCAAAGCAGACGGCCAGGTTCTCCGCAGTCATCTTGTTCTGCTCCTGTCTAGCCGCGACGGCGCTTAGCAAAGGTAGCAGATGCCGAATCAGAACCTCGCGTGAGATAGCTGGGAGAAACGACCACTCAGAAGACAGTGATAGGAGGTCAGTCAGCTTCTCAAGTGTGATCGGTTCTTCTGGATCGCCATATAGGCGCTTCATATCCCGATACGCGGTCGGCGGAAAGATTGGCTGGCGGAGATCAGAATACCACGCCTTGATCATTGCCGCAGCCATGAAGACTGAGTAGGCGTTCTTGGGATCGACCTCGGCAATAATCTCGTCCTGATGCTCGGCGCGAGGATAAGCGGGTGTGGGCAAAACCTCGCCGTTGTCCATCCAAATGATGTATTTCTGGCCACGGTCATACGCTTCCTTTAACACATCCCTCAACTTGGCGTGGGGTGGAATCCTGAACAATCCCTCGCACGATATATTTTTTTCCATAAGAACGAAATTGGTGGTCTCTCGAAGCACCCGCGGGAGTCGTGTGTTGCCGTCGCTGCTAGTGGGGAAGGGCTGCTTGGCGGCGAACGCTCGACGACCGCTGGCGAAAGGAGCGAAAATGTCTGAAGAAACGCGACGATCATTAAGATACGCCGAAGGAGGTATCAGAAGGTCTTCGAGGGGAATGTGCAGAGCGACGCCGCTCATGGTTGACGCTACAATCATGTCAATGGAGGCAAGCCCGGCATCTCTGCTCAGAGTGCGCCATACCGTGAAAGATCTTCCTCCTGAACTTTGGACTGACTATGCTAGAGAAGACCTCGCTGAGGATCCTCACCCAGGCCTTCTCATGCACGATGTACAACTTCTGGAGTCGCTTGCGCATTGCCCGCGAGAGAACGTGGTAGGCCTGCAAGAACCAGCCCCAACCTGGCCGATTCTTTTTTGTCGTCGTGGTTCCATCTGAGTCGCCAGCAAAGAACACCACCTCATACTCATACCCCTTCACCAGATCGTCCTCCTCGGGAAGTCGCGCGAGCACGTATGGTAGGAGGGCATCGAAGTCGGCTTCGCGGGAATCCGGCAGGGCGGCGGCATTAAGGACGAAGACGGGTCGGTTGTCTGGAGAAAGAATAGGCGAGCGGTAGAGGATGCTCGTGGCGGCACGAGCGAGGTCTGCAGAGTAGTCGCTTGATTCGGGCGGTGGAGGCACGGCGCTGAGAGACGAACTCCGCAGCCGATTGGCAAGGCGCGACCGCATGCTGTCCATGCCAGCAGCGTTGGCGGGCGTTTTTGCTGGGGAGAGTTCAGGTTGGGGTTGTTGAGAGAGGAAGGCGCCGGGTTGGGGATATAAGAAAGCAGGACCACTAAAACCGTCGTCATAGCAAGCGCAGGGATGCAGGCTTGTGGCGCTGCTGATGTGGCACGCCAAGCAATCAACAAGGGCCTTCATGTGATCCACCACAACACACCTTGGCCGCGAGCCAGTCGGTCGTACGTCACCTCGAGCATGGAGACCCCCCGACAAAGTTTGCTGGCTACGCGTATTCAGTGGCGTAGAGGGGCTCCAATGCCACTTGGGGGTGGAAGTGTGCCTCGCGCGATTTTGTAAGCGCCGCCAATTCCACTTTGCTCATTCCGTTGTCTTCGGTGGGCAGCGGAACCTGGTGAGGAGCGGAACTGCTTCTCTTCCCGATTTTGCTAAGAGTCAACTGGAAAACTGTAAGAGTTGGATCCCGCTGCTGGTGTAGTCGTAGATGTCATCGTCCATGACGTTGGCATTTGCCAGGGCCAGGCACCGGAATAGGGACCGACCGGAGCTGGAGTCGGTTGCGCTAGCACATGAGACATCCCATCTGGTCATTGAGGCACTGGAAACTTCATTTATCAGAGTCAAAGTGAAATCCTCCCTGGAGGATGCACATCAAGAAGAGACGCCAATTTAACGCAACCATCATCATGCGAGGAACTAGCTACCCCGGGAAGCGAGCGACTAGATACACGAGGACAAGAATTTCTGATCATTGGAATGAAAGACGTCGAACAGAAACGCTGCAGTGGATGTATTCTCCGTTGCAGGCCATTGACAATCCTCCACTGAGTGGAAGACTGCTTCAGGTAGCCTTGCATCCCCATCAGTGATCCTTCTTGCTGCCATTGCTGACGACATTGGCACAAGTACAGTTCCGCTTAATCGACAGCTCTTCAGTATCGGCACGCAGGAACACGGCGCCCTGCTCAGATGACCCTTCGTTGAGGAACCGTTGCATGGGGTGCCATCCCTTGGGCCCGTTCGTCTGCTGCATAGACAGGACAGGCCCATGATAAGGGCAAGCTTGAGAGGGGGTGGAGGTGGTGACTGGTGCACCTTGCGTGGCGCTCTGGCTAAACACATGAGACGGTCAGTACTAGGCACATACGGATTGAGATGACTTGAGAAGAGTGTGTACTCACGCCGAAGAAGGAAGCTGACTTGGGTTGGAAGACATATCGATACGACGATGGTATATGTGACAGGGTGAACACGTACAGACGATGTGCCGAGAACGTTGAAAATGACGAGGTCAAGAATGGCCAAAGAAAGAGGCTGAAGGCTGTGGGTGTGGGTAGATCAAGAGTGGAAGAAATCGGGAACGATTTTATACCCAAGAGGGGATACAGAAGTTCCGTAAGGGCGCCAACCGCTCCAAGTTCTGTGCGCCTTCGTGTGGTCCCTCCTGCCAGCGGTCATGGATGCAGCCAACATTCAGCTGTCATGATACGGTGACGGCCATGTAGATCGGGTCAAGACACGTTGAGAGGCCGTACGTGGCCACAATATCGAGCCGTAACCCACGACTGCCTGCATCTGAGGAAGCCTTGCTCCCGATACTCGAAAATGTAGACTTAGGATTGGGCTCTCTACTTTTGTATGTCTTAGCTACCGGTGCACGCGCCATATGATGACACTGCTTGTCAGGCACAAGCATGTGGCAAAGCTGTAGCATTGGTCAGTCTTCTTTTGCACCTCTTGGGCGTGCAAGGATTCGAAGATCTAGCCTGCCGGAGGTAGACAAGCCTTTGAGGTGCATTCAAGGAAGTCGTGCCATTGGTCAGTCTCCTTTTGTACCTCTTGGGTACGCAGGGTTTCGGCGGCCTAGCCTGTGGAAAGGGATCGTCTTGCGACGAGCAAGTTAGTGTCTCGCAGGCTGGCCATGTTGCATGCGTATAATTCGACACCAGGCGCTTGGATACTTGGTAGTAACTAACCCGGGCAAAGAGCATGTGCTGAAGCATGGTTTGGCCTCTGATGGCTTAACATCTGCGGGGATAGAATGGATAAGAGGAATATGAATACGTACGCAGCATAGCGGATTGCTACTGTACGATCGCGAGCGGGCTGGGGTTCTCCAATGCAACATCATACGGATTTGGTTCGTTGTACTGTTCATTATTGGACAGATGATGTCAGTTATCATCCATGATGCACTCAACCCTGGCAGGACAAACGCGTAAGTGCGCCAAAGATGCCATATCAGCAAGCTGCACGCGGTCCCGGCATCTAATCATCGTTCAGGTGTGCACCTGAGGAGACACGTTTGGTTGGCCAGTCTCCTTTTGTCTCGCTTGGGTTCAGCCCGTGTGGTGGTTTCACGGGACTCGCTAATGCAGGAGGCACAGTTCTGCGGGCAACAAGGCAACTAGGCAACAGCTGCATGCAATCATCTTTTTTCGGGCTGAAAATTCGCTACAGCAATTGGCTGTTCTCCTTTTGTCTGGCTTGGCTCGGACAGTCGGTGAGATTCAGGCATTTGCCTCACCGGAGCCTCGCGCCTCTGGTTTGCGGCCGATCGAAGAGCTTATCTTCTTGTGGCCGCCCTCTTTCCTCGTTCTCGACTTCCGTGCCTTTCTCGTCGAAACTTCTTTGACAGCCTCGTCATTTCACTTTTTTTTCGTTCAATACTACAGCAGTCCTGTCTTGTTCATAGCACGAAGCCATGGCACAGCCTCGAAACCAACAAATCGATGGCCGATCTCAATACGGTCATACCCAATCATGGGAGACTGCTAGGCCGACTTTAGAGAGACTGTACATGATTGAAAGAAAGTCACTCAAAGAAGTGGAGCGCGTGATGAGAGAAAATCACCAGTTCGATGCCGTGTGAGTGCCATTCTGCGAACAACCTTCTCAATGGTTGCCACCCTACTAACTGGTGCCAATGCATTCCAGTGAACACCAATACAAATACCAGTTCAAGAAGTGGGGATGGAAACGAAACTTGTCCTCGAAAAAGAAAGCCGCCATTACCGATGCGCTGTCGAGTCGAGCATCGGCGGGCAAGATGTCCAGTCAGATCATGTACAAAGGAAATCGAGTGGAGGCAGAAAAGATTCGAAGATATCTAAAAGACAGTGTGAGGAAAGGGAAGAAACCTGCCAATATTGAGGGTATTGGGGCTGGCGTCGTGAACTCCAATGGACGGCGGCAATCCACCTTGTCTTTCAATGGTCTCATGTGAGTTTCCAATTGTATTTGTTTGAATTCCTGCTGATCTCGTAGTTTTACTCAATGGAACACTCCGCATGGCGGAGCCCACCTTCTACAAAGCCAGCCTGTGAACTATCCGTCCCCATTCAACGTTCTTGCAGGATCTCCAGGTAGCGATGTCGCCGTCGTCACCCCTTCTGGGTCTGCAGGCTCTCCATGCGATGCCCCGTCGCCGACGAATGCCTTGATTCACAAGAAAAAGACCGTCGACAGAGCCCAAATCTTCTTTCAAGGTCGGCAGGAAGAGTTGTTGAGGTCACTAAGCGGCGAAGAGAAGATGTAAGTACCGTATTTCTTCTAAGCCACGTTTCACACTCACATGGAAATAATAGGACGATGTCTAGATGGTTCTATGAATACTGGTTCTTCGCATTCAAGTCCGCCAAAGCTTGGGGTCGCGGACCTAGGACTTGGACAGCAGAAACCCTAGGTTTCAAGAGGATGCTCTCCAAAATGCCGTCCAGCTTGCCCAGCTCTCCCAGAGAGCCTGCCAGAGGCCTAATATCCGAAATCGATAGCATTCGCAGGCCATCAGATCTCTGTCGGTGGCACATACACTTGCCGTATGAAGCTGAAGTCGATTATGAGGATTTAACAGAAGAATACGTGGAGCAAGATCCTACGAATCAGAACCCTGAAGACGAATCTACATGGGTTTCGTGGCCGTCACACTGGGAAACGCCACCGCTGCAAGAAAAGTTAAGAGACGCACTAGAGCACAATGACTTCAGTACCGCTCATGTAGAGCAGCTTCCGGTTGCTATACGTTACCACAAATCCTCAAATCAGTCCAGAGATCTCCTGATGAAATGCTGAAGGAAGCTTTCGCCTTTGCGATTATGAGCCGGAATGTTGAAGTCGTTGGGCGCATTCAGGAGGAGCTCATAAAGAAGGACATCGATGTTCAGGACATGCATCCATTGCACCTCGCGACGAGCTACCTTGACGGCCACAAGGCCTGCTGTGAAGTCTTCAAACTACTAGATGGGGGCCGCATTGTGAAGGGGCGGTATGAATTATATTCCGCAAGAAACGAAATGGGTCATACAGTGCTAGACAACTTGATGATTGCGATCCACAAGTCCCATACCTCTCTTTCACCGAGCCAGGTCGACATTCGCTTCCGCAAGCAATCCCGATTTGCAGGGCAAGAAGTTGACATTTGCGGTCGTTGGGACGCGGACTCAGACTGCTTCAGACACCTTCTCAATACTCATGATCCAACCGTCCCTTTTACATGGAAACACAGATTCTGTCATACCTCGATTCAGACAATATGCCATCATATCGCTATTATGTATAACATAAATTCAAACAGACTATCCCATGCCAGCGGTCTGTTCCTTCGAAGATGTTTCGGCTGCGGTTTGTCATTGTCAATGCAACCACTCCACGCTCTGGTCATGACAGGTTTTCATCTCGCCAGTTACGGATGTGAAGATGAGGACCTATTCGGAATATTAGCTTGCGCTCTCTACCTCGTTTCTTGTCTTGTAGATGCGACCGGGAAGGCCTCCATATCAATTCAAGCCCTCTTCGAATTTCGGGATCTCACCGAAGAGGACATGTGCGATCACCAGGAGTACACCCCTTTCGAATTTGCTCAAGAGCTCCGGAATCGGCCGCAAGATACTCCATGGACGCCGAAGGTACGGGTTGGGTGGAATCTCTTTGAGATTCTGCTGAGCAGGTGCGAGTCAGCCCAAGCGGATGTCGATGAAGATATGGACGATGAATTTTTGAATGCTGTCCCCTTTCTTGGTGCTGAAAAACCTGATGAAGATCTAATTGCGATCCACGATGATCATAATTATAGGCCATTTGGTGTTAACATGGGTCTCGCATCTCTCTTCGCCGCAGTACAAGCGGAGATAGTGACTTACCGGCGGCTGACGAACGACTGCGGGTGGCTGTCTCAATATTTCAATATGGAACAGTTGCTCAACAGCTTGAAGCAAGGTAGTCACCCCTCTCTTGGATATCTGAATGAGGGTCTTTTGAAAGCGCATTGTATATGCGGCAAGTACGGGCCATGTTATTCGTTTGGGCCCACACTTAAAAACGTCTGTACAAGATACATTGCCAATCTTGATGTCTGGGATCGGGCACATTATTCTATAGTGGAGGAATGAAGAGCTGTACTAAGCTGCATTGCTGGTGGCGCGCTATTAAAACGATCAAGAAGCTCAAGAAACCTCCATAGAATTCATGTTGGCAGAGTAAGAGACCAAATACGAATCAAAATACTTTTGTGTTCGGAGACTGTCACTAAAAAATTGTAAACCGATAAACATAAGCGTTTTGAGTTGAGGCTGCTGCATCATTCATTCTCCAGTGACAACGAGCCTGCCCTCACTCACCGGCCTGCAATTCAGCCGCCTCCATTAACACGAATAAATTGAGGAGGAATTGAGGAAAAATGTACAGGAATGTGAAACGTAAGGATCCTGTCACAGAATGTGGATGATAGAACAACCGCCCAGATCGACCACCAAGGTAGAGCATTATATTGGAAACCATATAGTACAAATGAGCACCCCAGATCTCGCTGATATAGCCAAGCGCGAGCAGAAACATCATTCATATTGATACAATGCAACTCATCAGGTCATATGCATACACTCGATCAGATTTCGGAGTCGATGAACTGCCACATATCACGAAGACAATTGCTGCGTGAAATCAGAAGGCCAGAACTTTGTCGATCTGGCCCGGGTAATAAGAGAAGAACATTTGTACTTATACAGCTGATAGCAGCAAGTTAAATGGACAAACTCAATTGACTTTATTGCATTCAAGCGACCACCCCTCGAGACGACACTCGCAGCACAAAACCACGACTCGAACCTTCAACCCTCCCATATCACTCCTCGTCCTCGTCCTCCCCCCTCTCCCCAACCTCAACCTCAACCCTAACCCCCAACTCCAACAACTGCCCCCTCAACCCCCTCGCCCTCTCCATATTCCTCCTAAACTCTGCCTCCGACGACCCCGCCCTAACCACCGCCCTAATCAACTCCTCCTGACTCACATCCCCACCCCCCAAAAGCCTCGGATCGAGATCCAACCGCTCGAGATAATCAATCAGCCCCCTCAACTCTGCCACCATATTCTCTCGATCGCGCCGCTGCACCTGCACCCCCGGCGCAACGAGCGAGTACGACATCATATTATCCTCTGGCGGCAGCGGATCCGACGAAGACGTGAGCCTCGCCTTGACGTGCGGGTCAATGAGCACGAGCAGCGAGCGGTCATCTGTGAGAATGACGTGGCGCGCGAGCTGGATTTCGTCGATGGGAGCGAGCCAGTACGGGTGCTCGGCGTCGCCTAGGGGCGCGTCCTCGTCCCCGAGCGAGTGCGCGACTTCCATGAGAAGCGAGATGGTCTCGGGCTCGTTCCACAGGTCCTTGGCTGACGAGACGTATAGGCGGCAGAGGAGCTCTTGGAAGTTGGTGTTGGGCTCTTTGCCCCAGATGAATTTGGGGATGGGGGTGACGTCGAGGTCTTTGCAGAGGCGGGCGGCGATCCAGGGGTATTCTTTGATTGCGGAGCGGAGGGTCGAGCGGGCTTTTTTGGGGTCTTTGAGTTGGTTGTGTGCGAGGGCGGTGGAGAAGGCAAAGTTGGGGGGGATCTTCCAGAGGCGCTGGAGGTGGTCGCATTGGATGATGTCGATTAGGCCTTGTGGGTCGTGGCCGCGCAGGGCGAGCTGGTCGAGCAGAAGGCGCATGCAGTAGGGGTCCTCTTCGGGGCTCATGCTTAGCATGAGCTTGGCCCATTCGAAGGCGGTTCGCCAGGTGGCGCGCACGCCGAGCGTGTGTATGTATCGCCATGCTGCGAGCCAGAACTCGCGGTTCTCGGGCCGTCGGAAGTCTAGACGTGCTTTCCCTTGGGCGAGGTTGGTCGAGAAGGTCGAGTGAACGGCTCGCCCAAAAGAAAACAGGGCTCGCTCCAGCAGGTCTCCAGAAGTGGCATTGTCTCTCTGTTGTTTAAAGATTTCCGACACTTGTAATAGCGTCGAGATGTGGTAAGGGTTGAGCTGCAGAAGCCGAATCATCTGATCCGGGTTCATAGAAGCAACGCAAGCCTCAAACTGTTGCTGGGTCGATTGGTAGGCCACGAGGTGCACGAACCGATACTCTACGATCCCGTCGGCGCGCTTGTTGACAACCTCCATCGCAAGGCCACCAAGTGTGGCTCGCGGCCAATTTTCCTTGCCCTGCACGAAGATGTTCCGGCGAAGCCCAATTGAAGCCAGGTTCCGACCCCCTCGCGTCCCTTGTCGTCCTCGGACAGCTGCAGCCATGCCGCCTTGTTGGGCGTCGCCATCATCATGACCTTCCTCTAGAGCTGCGCGTCCAAACAGCTTACGCATCTCGTTGCCCACATGGAGATGTTGGGTGTTTATTGAAAGGGCCGTGTACAATTGCTGTAGTTCCTCGCTGATCGCAGGGGCTGACTCTTCAGTCTCTGGTCCGGACTGGGCTTGTGAGGTCATATTCAGCGCAAGCAATGCACGGTCTATTTCGTCCATTCCAGACTCCAGATTTGATGATGCAGAATTCTTCTCAGGCTCATGAATCTCGGCCTTCCCTTTGCCTTTGCCTTTGCCCTTCTTTTTCTTCTTTTTGGATTTCTTGGATGACTTGGCCGCTGCTGCAACGTGTTCAACGTTTTCTTCGTCCTCGGCATCGATCTGAGCAGATTCGTCGTCCTCGTTGTTTTCGTCCTCATCAACCTCGCCGAGCATGGCGAATAAGCTGGGTTTTGGATTTGATGCCGGCGCGAGTTCCTCTTCTGATTCCTCCTCCTCCTCTTCCTGGGTCTGTTCCAGCCGTTGGCGCTCCTCTAGCTCTTTCTGGGCCTTACGCAAGGCACGAGACGACATGGTGAGGCTCAAAGAATAGTTTGTTACTAGATACTCCGGAGTTGTTGGCGAGGAAGGATGAGTGGCTTTCAAATATGAAGCGGCGAATTCATAATGCTGGTGCAGGCTAGCCGGGAGAGGCAGTTAGCGTGAACGCACGAGCCAACCTAGCGGCAGCGACCGATCGATCTGTTAACGTCGTGGGCATCCCAGTAGGTGCCTCCATCTTTCCACCCATCCACCACCACCCTCCGGCGTCTCCTGCCTCTTCGCGCCAATGCGTCGGGCGGCCGTTCAAGCCATTCGGACAGCCCGTCGCCCGTGCCTGCGAAAGTTCGCCCGGAGCCGCACCTCGGCCTTTCTACCCGTCAACCATGGTCTAGGTTACCGCGCTTTTACCTCACGCCGAGAACGCAGCGCCTCCGTCGCCCTCACGTCGTCGATGCAAGTCAAGACGTTCACTGTTGCCCTCGTCTCGGCCGCTGTCGCCTCGGGTGCTTTCTATGCTTATAGGGGCACCCAACCCGCCGACACCTCGCCCTTGTCAGCAGACGGCGCAAGGAGCTTTAGCACTGCGCAGCCCGAGCAGACGCGTCGCGCGCTTGTAGTCGATAAAGGCTCGCTGTACACGGGCACAATCACTGGCAACGAGCCTATATCCAAAGAAACGGATGACCTGGGCAGAAAGGTGTTGGAGATGTTGACCCCAGACCAGGCAACGCAAAAGCTGAGGAAGAATGAGGAGTCGTGGCTGGTTGGCAGAGGTCAGGGCGTTGTTCGCTATGATGTTGTGCAGATCCCCAGCAACGACCCGATTGAAGATGACCATGCCGAGAAGATCATCGAGGTTCCTCAGACGCTGGCTGCAACCGACAATGGCGCAGCTGCCAGTGACTGGATGTTCTGGGGTGTATTTGATGGTCACAGGTCTGTCTTCACAATGTGCCATGTCATACCATACCTGCTAACGTCGTGTAGTGGCTGGGTGACGTCTGCTAAGCTCCGACAGACTCTCATATCCTTCGTCGCGCGCGAGCTCAACACGACCTACAAGTCTGCCCTCGCCGATCCTACTGTGAAGTTTCCCTCCGCCGAATCCATTGATAAAGCGATCAAGACCGGTTTCCTTCGCCTCGACCACGAAATTGTGCACGAGTCAGTTGCCAAGGTACACAAGGCTCAGTCCAAACTGGCCGCGGCTGAGCTACTTGCGCCAGCCCTGTCTGGGTCGTGTGCTCTGCTCTCATTCTACGACAGCAGATCCAAACTTCTGCGAGTAGCATGCACGGGCGATTCTCGAGCAGTCTTGGGACGGCGTGGTACGAATGGAAAGTGGACAGCCACGCCTCTTTCCACGGACCAGACTGGATCCAGCCCGAGCGAGGCTGATCGTATTCGCGGAGAACACCCTGGAGAGCCTAATGCTGTGATGAATGGTCGCGTTCTCGGAGGTCTTGAACCAACCCGCGCGTTTGGCGATGCCTACTACAAGTGGACGAGAAAGACCAACGAGGAGCTTAAGAAGTCGTACTTTGCTCGGACACCTTCATCACAACTCAAGACTCCCCCATATGTCACAGCTGAGCCTGTCGTCACCACAACCAAGGTTGATCCCTCGAACGGTGACTTTGTTGTCATGGCCACGGATGGGCTGTGGGAGATGTTGACGAACGAAGAAGTAGTTGGCCTTGTTGGTGAGTGGCTCGATGCCCAGGGTAATGCTGGCGGGCAGAATGCTCGGACAAACTCTTGGCTCCAGAGCTGGTTCTCATCGCAAAAATCTTTGCCTGTGGAACAAACAGGATCAGATTCTGATAATTCCGGCCAAAAGACCCCAATACGTCAGCAGCAGTGGGGAACGAAGGGTTCTCTAAACGAGCGATTTGTCGTGGAGGATAAGAACTGCGCCACGCACCTCGTCAGGAATGCGTTAGGCGGTAAAGACCAGGACCAGTTATCTGCGTTGCTCACTCTCCCTAGCCCGTTCTCAAGGCGCTACCGGTATGTATTTGCCTGTTTTGTCTTGGATCACTGCTAATCATGCATAGCGATGACCTTACAGTGGAAGTAATCTTCTTTGGCGAGGGCGCAGCGAGCGGAAACGTGACGCTCAACAAAGATGCCAGCGCTCCTTCTCCCGAGGCCAAACCGAAGCTATAGGGGTACACTTACCTAATCTATCTGGTATCTACATACAACAGGGTGTTATGGCGCACGTGCACGCACACCATGGCCGGCGTACTTTCCTGGAAAATGCATGTACAATAGCGGTACAACCCATGAATAAGACCCATTTACTCCTTCAATTGACTTGTAGCACGGGCTGAATGAGCGCTCAATGTATCGAGACCAGTTGAACAAGCAGCGCGTATTCACTTGGGCGACGTGCCTATTCAGAAATCTCAGCAGCAGACTCAGTGCATATTGCAATAGGAAGTCTCTCAATAGACCTCCAATACAGCTTCGTCTCACTTATTGCACTTTGCAATAAGAAGTCTCTCAATAGACCCTCAATACAGCTTCGTCCCACTCTCCACATCCCACCCCGTATATAAACCCCTCAACTTTCTCTCCAATCCTTCCGATCAACCCCAACCTCCGTATACCACGCAACTATGGAAGACTTCTGGCAAGGCCGTGAAGCCCGCATCAAAGCCCTCGCGATCGAGAAATGGGCCGAAGAGATGGGTCGACCCGTAAGTCGCCGTTCCCAATCCCTGTGCTCCGAACCCATCTTGACAAGATATAGGTCCCGCCGCCCCGCCCCGAGATCCAGCGTCTCAACGCCGAACTTGCAACGTGCTCCCCAGAGCTGCAAGCCCACTACAAGATGGTACATACGTTCCGCTCCCATCTTCAAGATATGTTTGCTGACATGTGGTGTCCAGATGCGCGAGGACCTCAAGGTCGAGATCATAAACAACAACAGGAACAAAGACGCCAAGCTGCACAATGCTCGCGCATACGTGGAGACGGCGTCGGAACTCGGCAAGTTGAAGGAGGTGCTGTTCACAGCGTGGAGGGATAAGTATATGGCGGAGGGGTTGACGAAGCTTCAACAGGAGCAGACGAAACTTAAGATGAAGGAGATGGCAAAGTTAGAGGATCAGATCAGGAAGCTGGAGCATCAGATCAGGCAGATGGAGCATCAGAAGAGGCAGGAGGTGGTTGCGGAGAGGGCTAGGGCTCTGATCGCGCAAAGGAATGCGGGGAATGTGAGGGTGGAGCAGATGGAGGGAATGGAGGATGTGAAGCCATTCATCAAGAAGGAGGAGTAGAGGGATGGTGAGGGTTCTTCACGGAGAGCTGGAAACTTGTGCATCTCTCTGGCTTTCGGAATGTGAGGTGGATGGTTCCTTCTGTGCATAAACGGAAGGCTATAGCATGGCGCTCTAGTGGGCCCGCTTGCTTATCTACTCTAAATGCACGTCTCCCTCTCGGTCAGCAAAGGGGTAGTACTTTTGCGTTTCTGTCCATAAAGTTTCTTCGTCCATTTGCGTAGCGTCAAGACCGGCAATGATGTCCCTACACTTAGTTAGTATTCACCGACCATAATCAAGGAGATTAGACTTACTTATCTTCCGCTAGAACTTCGAAGCCAGGGATGCAGTCAATCAGTGCGTACAACACGAAGCTACCGATGAAACTCCACAGAAAGCCCACCAGCGCTTCGACAATCTGCACGCCGAGCTGGCGCACGTTGCCGTCGAAAAAGACCCCGCCAGTGATGTCTGTCACTCCATCGTACCCTGCTACTTCTTTTCGCGCAAAGCATCCTGTTGCAATTGTGGCAAGAATGCCACCAATGCAATGCGTCGCAAATGTGTCGCCATTATCAACCCACCTCCAACGCCTAGCCAATTCCGTGAACTTTATCCTCAGTGCTTGTCTGCAAACAACTGCCCCCAAAATGCCGAAGAAGAAGGCAGTGGGTGTGTCGATGAAGCCAGCGGCCGGTGTGATCATAATAAGTCCAGAAATTGCACCCATGAAGCAGGAATCGAGGCTCCACCGACCAGTCTCGGTGTACGTCATCAGCATCCAAGTCAATGCGCCGCTAGCAGCGCACAGATTGGTTACGCAGAGCGCCATTACAGATTTGAAGTTGAACGCCAAAACGGTTCCAGCATCGAAGGCGAGCCACGAACCCCATATGCTGATCATCGCGAGGAGTTGACAGATCGAGTTAACCGGACGATGGATGACGAGATGAGATGGCGTGCGCGTGGCCGACTTGCGGCTGCGGAAGAGAGGGTACGAGAGGTAGAGCGACATGGCCGTTGCTGTGGCCCCAGAATTGATATGCACGGGAGTTCCTCCTGCAAAGTCCAGCACGCCGAGGTTCTCCAGAAATCCTCCGCCCCAAACCATGTGCGCAAGAGGGTCGTATATGAAGGTCGACCAGAGGAAGATGAAGGGCACCAATGGCAACAATCTTCCTCTCTCAGAAGCCCCTCCAACCGCAATTGCGCAGACGGTGGCCTGGAACACGAGCTGGAAGAAGCTAAAGAGCACAGCGGGGATGGTTCCGACGGGTTCCGCAAGCACATTCATGTGGAAGATGTAGCTGAAGTCGCCGAATATCGCGCCTCCCTCGCCGTATGCGAGCGTGTAGCCGACGATGAACCATTGGATAGAGCAGATGGTTACGGCGAGGATGGAAGGCATGACAGCTGCGAGGGCGTTGGAGCGCGTGCAGTAGCCACTGTAGGCTATGCCGACTGCGGGGATGATGCCCCAGCCTGTTAGTACATTAGCCAATGCGGCATAGAGAGTTTGTTATGAATCTCGAAGACATGTGTACAAGACTGGGATGGGACCGTACAGAACACACAACAGACGAGGACGAAGAGGGTGTCCGTCCTGTCGCACGCATCCCACGCTTTGAGAACGTCTTCTAGCGCCATGACGAGAACACAAAGCTTCCAATTGACTGAAAGAAGCGGCCTGAAAGCACTCGAAGAAATTCTATACGACAGACAACGGTGTGAGACGCAGATGTGAGGTTGAGAGAAGGTTGGAAAGTGACCGAGGCTCAGCTCAGGGAATGGAGCCCCAGGTCCATAGCCGCGGAACTCAGCGCCAGGTCCGGAACGCCCAGAGGTATGGCGTTTGATTTGCTAGCTGGAACAGGCAGGGGACGGTGGGACAAGACGGGCGGAGAGAGATGAGGTTGGTGGGATGCGATGTGAGCCGGAGATAAGATAAGGATAAGGAAAGCGGCCGGGAGAGGCATTGCGAATCCGCGTGGGCAGGGCCATTAAAACTATATCTGTAGCTATTTGAATGCACAAATGGGCATAGAATCAATTGACACACTCAATTCCCTGTTATCTATTTATTGATTAGCATGGGATATTTGCTGTGTAGCTCGAAAGGCGCGTCGTCTAATCTTGCCAACGTCATAATACGCCATTCCTCTTTCTCCCTAGTGCACCAGAAAGTCTAGAACATTTGGCCTCTCCAACGTCTTCCCACAAACAAATACACGCAAACCCAACGTTCTCGATTTGCCATGTCGGACAGCGAGAATGACATATTCGATGTCAGCGAGGATCTGGTTCCGCCCGCTGCGGTCAAGTCAGCTGGCGTGTCGGAGGTCGGCTTTGACGGACTTCTCTCACCGCCGCTAAAGTTGTACGAGGATCTCAAGAATGGATGCGGTGGGCAGCTGTGGCCTGCGGGCATGGTGCTGGGGAAATATATGCTAAGACATCATCGAGATGATCTTGTGGGGAAGGAAATGTGGGTATGCTGGATGCGTTTGCGCTGGTGCAAGGATATCGCTGACGAGCAGGGTAGAGTTGAGCTTGGTGCTGGTGGTGGACTTGTCGGGTAGGCTATTCCTTTCTTGCCAAGTTTTGATGGCCTACTGTTTTGTACATTGATGTTTCTTAACACAATCTGGATTGCGTCTCTAATCTGTTGCTCAAGTCTCGCGGTGGCGCTCGGATGCCGAACTACCACCACAGTCCACATCACCGACCAGCTCCCCATGTTCGAGCTGATGAAGCGAAACATTGATCTGAATGGTCTCTCGTCTAACTCTACTGCTACCATCTACGACTGGGGTGCTTCGCCGCCTTCCAACATCCCCTCGCACCCAGACATCATCCTCGCGGCCGACTGCGTGTACTTTGAACCTGCATTTCCACTTCTTCAGCAGACGTTGAAAGACCTGATTGGAGAGAAGACTGTGTGCTACTTTTGCTTCAAGAAGAGGAGAAGAGCCGATCTTCAGTTTATGAAAATGGCAAGGAAGATGTTCCAAGTAGAGGAGGTACAAGATGATCCAGATAAGGCAATATACTCGAAGGAGAGTCTTTTCTTGTGAGTTTTTCAATGCGTTCTCGTTGTCGTACATCCTTACTGAATGCCTCATAGGTATCGCATCACTAGGAAAGTGTAAGATTTCGGTTTATGGACGTCGATGGCTTTGAACGGGATCTCGTATCACATGGATAACTCGGTATCGCGACATTCCCATTTGATATTCGGGATACGATAAGATTATTCGTATACACCATGCAGTTCATCCATCCTTGATTGAAGTTTTTCCTATGCAAGACCATTTGTACAGCCTAAAGGTCATGCATATCTCTGTCCCTCGACCGGGCTTTCTACCCTTCGACTCGTTATGGTGCAGTGCTGGGGCTGTTCTCTGGCAGTGATACTTGTATCCACAACACCCCACTGAAGGAGCTTCCTCGCAGCATGACGGTCATTCTCTGGTGGATGACATGCTGCGGCGATAATGAAGCTGTTCGTCGACCCGAGGGGTAAGCCAGGTGTACATTTTGCAAGACCCAAGGCTAGCGAGACTGCAAAAATAATAATGCCGAATGTTATGGAGCAGATAACCCCAAGCGGAGAGTATGCCAATCCAAATTTACTGTACTCGCCATTTCGAAGCGAATATCCGTATCCTATTAAGACCTCTTGTGTGCGCTGGGCGGGGTACAGATAGATATTTCCATCCTCGTCGTATACTTTCAAGCGATAGAAAAATAGCGCCTGAGATGCAAACCATCCTAGCGCAACTGAGGAGAGGAGCTGTGAGATACTGTATCGATACGGCAGCGATAGCCAATAGGTGGATATTTGATCTGATCCAGGCTCTGGATCGGTGACTCGGGGTGGCTGTCGGCGGTTGGCAAAGCTTGTCCAGTCTCGAAGCTGAAGCATGTACGTAAGGTGGTAATTGAGCAAAACATAGATGGCGGCAATGATCACTTGCGGCGAGGAACCCACGAGCATGTGGTAGATTTCCGAAAACATTCGCACGCATCGTCGAGATTTCCCGCACCAATTGGGGCCATCATACCCGCTCGAGCCGCCATCAAAATTTCCTAATCCCATGTTCCAAATTGTCTGAAAATCTGTATTGACGTGATCTCCGCGATATTTGATGAGGATCTCGTTGTATTGATACATCGCTGCTAGAATAGTCAACATGGCACTGGAATTGTTAGTGCCAAAGATTAGAGAGTTCTGGGAATATACCCACGATGTGATATATACTATCCAACTGATGTAGCTGATAGATGAGGAGAGTCGCACAGACTTCTTCTCGAATAATTTTGGCTCTTGGCGAGCACCGTTCTCTTCTCCATTTTTCTTCCTGCTCAGCTTTCGAATCACTTCGTCTTCTGTTAACAAACATATACCCTTGGAGTGATTGCATGGCCTCATTAGGAAGGAGCTGATCGCATCACCAGTTGTCATTAGTGGCGTTCCCTTTTGCTCCCATAGTGTACGCATGAAGCAGCCAAGCTTGACAAGATTCAAGAGTACCACGGAGAGAAGGAACCAGACGTGGATCTGTAGGCGACAACGATATTGCACCTTCGCAGTTAGACAATAAACGACTTTCCAGTTTTGGTCAACCTGAGCCCATCCCCCCGGAGACCATTTCGTGAGCGACTGGGTTTTCCACTCGTTGAGAGACTGCGACTTCCAACGCCACCTATCATCCTCGTCAGCGCCTGCATGGAAGTACCTAAGTACAGTTTTTCGTTCTCCATCGATGCTTTCTACGTTGTCGATGGATGTAGTGCTCGGCGTAGCTTGTTCTTCGACCACGAGAAACACACTACCATGATCATGCATCAGTCTGCTCTGGTACCACTGTTTACACTGGGCAGTGGAAATGTTGTCCCACATATCTCGTTTCCAAATCTGACCATGAATGGTTCGGTTGCGGAGAGCCTCTAGGCTTCTATTGGTTTCGTTGTGAGGCAGTGTTTGAGGAACATCGGAGAAAAATTTAGGGGTGACCCATGCCATATCATAGTCGACTTGCATCGTACCTTGGACCATTACGGCAGAGTTGTATCTTTAATCCTTCAGTCAGCGTGCCATATCCATCGACCGACCATTTCTTACACAAACAACAAAGGCACACTGCTTAGCAACAGACTTAGCAACAGCCCTAGCCTCCTCTTCCTAAAAGAAAGGGCATTTCTCCAGCTCGTGATGCCAATGTTTAGGTAGTTAGAATCCTCATGCGCATCGTTGATCTCGCTTCGCGTTGGTGAACTGAGGCATTGCATACAATAATTCGACCCAGCCAACAGTGCCGTACTTAGAATATTAATGACCAACCCTACCCAGAAAGAAATTCTGGAGATATCATCAGTACTGCGCATTGCAACTGTTGCAAAAGGTCTGTCATCAAGGTGCATCGCTGCCCATATTAATGCAGCAGTGTTGGTAAGAAGGACAGCGGTGGCGAGGACGATAAAACTGGCTATCCCTCCGCGCCATCCTGGGAAGCACGAATTCCACAACCGAATTGTCGACGAAAACACCCGCGCGATGCGGTATAGGAAAGCCGACACGTGTCTTCGTGGCCACCTCAAATCTGGATAAGCCCTATGGATCTCTACGGCTTCGCAGTCGGGGGCGGGAGATATGGATCTGTCTCGATTCGAGCTGTGGAAATGATGAGATACGCTACCCGTGGATCGACCCATTTTAGGGTTGGATAAACTCCATGGACTGACTTACCCACTAATAACCTGCAATCCGATCCAATCCGATGTGTCGCGTTGTCCGCCTTCCCCAAAATCCTGGCTTGGTGGCTTATGGTCGTCTGCCATTGAGAGTGGACTCAATGTCGTGTCGTAGGATACTGGTCAACTCGACTCAGCGACGGAAACTTCGATCCTGTATCACGAATTACGGAACTGCGAAGAAAGCATAGGTGCGATGGCTGGAATGATGTCCAGCTGAAAGGAACGAACCGCGAGTCTTCTCCGCCCCCAAATTTGGCTCCGCCACACATGACGTAATGCGTATTTGTGCGCCTCGAGCACTGCATAAATGGATATTGCTTTGGTCCAACCATGCTAATCGTTTTTGAAGCTAAAATAGATCGCATCAAATTCGTAGTCGGACGATTTATTGCAGATACAAGGTTTAATTCGTAATTAAGAGAGCCTCGACGCGCGGATGTCGCCCTGATGCTAAAGCGATTAATCATATTGGAAAATTCTACATTCATCTTTTGGTGATTGGTCTATCTAGCAGAAAACTCGGAGTATCTGGTGCAGCTTCACAACCTGCATTCTAGGTATCTAGGACTGACTTGACAAATAGAGCTGACCTCGTCAGTGCGCAGATCAGCGTCTCATCAATATCGTATAAGTTTTTACAGGATGATTGAACGCTGCTGCACAGCGAAGAATGCGGCCGCTGCTATCATATCGTGACCAGAGCATACAAGACAAAGTTTTGGGAATCTTCAGATGCGTATAAAGACTCGATCATAAAGAACCGCGCAATGATGATGGAGGCTTCAGACATCCATTCAATGACTTAAAGGCCAAGCCTAAACCTGTGGACTGGTGTATTGACAACGCACGGGCGACCTAGACCACGTCTTGAAATACCAACTACTAAGGCGGCATTGGGAGATCTTCGCCAGGGGAGACTACATACTGAATCCATTGCACTTCTAAGGTAATTATTTCGTTCAATGTTTCTTAAAGCTCTGGATCGTGCCAGATTGACACACATAATGGGAAATTGACATCATAGTCTTTCCATTGTTCGGCAAGAGCATCCCAAGAAGATGCTGTGTTCGACTAGTCGTTATAGAGGTGGAGGGGACGACTAGGAAACACTTCACATGCAATCAAATAGGCAGCAGCCAGTCTTACTTTCACTTAGAGGACAAATTTGAATATGGTGAAAAGAGCGGGTGCGCGTGCGGTAAGTGGTAAGCGTTGGGCCGTGCGCGCCTTCACTTAGGTGATGAGCGAACTCCTCACCCATCACCTGCTCAACCTGTCGCGCGCCCTTAAACCTGCCTAATACGGCAATCTACTCTTTCAATCCTAATCCGGCAATGCTGTGATCTGGGAACTACTGTGTGATCTGCGGCAGCCCTTGAGGGTATAAAAACCCCATGCCCCATACCCCACCCATCTCCTTCTCTCCTCCAACCTCCTGCCTCTCCCTCTCCCCCCCCCCCTTGCCCTGTCCTCCTCGTCTTTCTACTCCTTTCCCCTTGCGCACATCGAAAGCCCCTCATCGGCAGGGAGCTTCGTCGAGTTTCTCAAACTGACCGAGTAAAGCAACTGATCGCGACTTCCGCTAGCTTCTCTCGGGGAGTTAGCTAGGGCAAATATAGCATCGCGCTTCGAGAAGGTACCGCATTGCATCACCCTCACCAGCCCCCTTGGACTCTCACTCAAGGCTGTTGAGGGCGTGGTACTGGACAGACCCCTAGCGTCGTCACCGTCGTGGTGTGCCATGCGAGTTCCAAGCTCGCATGGTAGAGTCGTGGGCCGGTCGGTTGCTTGGAAACTCAGGGAGAGGATCGTCACTTTGCTCAGCCTGCGAGGGCAAGAGGCTCCATCTTTTGGCTGGGAGTCATTGTTCCGGGCGGCGGCTGGGGCCCGGAAAAGAGCAAAGCAATGTATATAAGACAGCTTCTGAATCATACTATTACTTTTCCCACACCTGCTCCACTCTTAACAGTCTGTGTCTTTGCATCATGCGATTGATACCCTTTCGAGTGACGCATACCCACCATGCCTATCAACGATCCTTTCTAGTCACTCGCAGTGGCTTTTTCGCAACGCCTTTTTCACAACGCCCTTTTCGCAACGCCTTTTTCGCAACGCCTTCTCGCAACGCTTCGTCCTAAACCACTGCGACCGCCTCCAGTCCCTGATTCAAACGCAGCATGTTGACGCTAAGCAGAAAGCTGAGTGGGCCACGGTATTACTCTTGCGACGCGTTTAACGTACCAGCAACTCATAGCGTTATGTGTCTATGCTCCGAAAGCTGACTGGTGACGCAGAGCAGGCCGTGTGTCCCGACGAGGAGCGGCGAAGCGTCACTTCCCAAAAGAAGACGAGCGTGTGGCTTATAACAAAGTTACTCTCGGTCGAGACAATCTTCGAGCTCATGTCGCCATATGTTGGGAATTGGCAACTATAGAGCTCTATCACATGCGACGAGTGGCGATGAACACTGACGCAATGCGACGCGACTGAAAGTTATAAGAGTATCAGGACTCGACTCCAAGAGATGGCATTTATTAGAATATCGGGATAGCGATGTCCAGGAATGAGAGATTCACTTCGCATGAGCTGAGTGCTTTGAGGAGCGGAGTGAAATCTAGTCCCAATCTGTCCTAGTCGACACCGATTGAATGTCTTCACAATTGCAAACGTCTCCGTCACTTTTGGCTTCTCACATCGAGAAATCGTCGACTCGCGACGATTCATTTCCTAAGACTCACGCTCTTTGTCGGAGGACACTCCGTTGTGACCGCGAGCTTCGCTCCCAGGAACCCAGCTATTTCGCGATCGGAATATGAAAGGAGGATCATTCGCAAATAGAAGACCATGAGAATTAGCTGTTTAGCATATATCAGACTGGCACATGCGAGCAGGCCACGGCAAGCTAATTAAATGCATATGCGCTAGAAGATTACTCCGTGAAGCATTCGGTGATCTTCCTAGGCGTCTAAACTCCTCTTAAATCTTTATCTAATAGCGTGCACAGTTTATTGAACATTGTAAGACATGGCCTACGGAAGAGAAGTAGACAAAAGATTGTGCTTGGTTTTCATTCTTGGTCACTTGGTCAGTCCATTGATGAATCGGAGTCATACCAGTTGACCTACATGATATTTTGCCGCTTGCTCAACGGCATGTTGTAATTATCACACAACAAAAATAGCTTATCGCGCAGTTCGTTTGATGCGACACGAATTCTCGCATGAGCCTCTCTCTGATCCCTTCTTGGGCAAATATTTGGATCGCAGCTCCAGAGTGCATGTGACGTCGGACCGTACCTCGACACGATCCTAGGGCGGGTAGACTACCCGAATAGGACGAACAATCAGACGTCGAACGCCAAGGCCTCGCATGGATGCATATTGTGCTCCACACTGATGTTGAACTCAAGGTTAAGGAGCATTCATAGTGCTGACCACTGGCTACTTGAATCGGTATGTCCATTTGATGCTTCGACACAGACCCAAGTTGTCGGATCGCAGTCCCTGATCGGCATTGAGCCTCGCGCTAATATCAAGGATAGTGATAATTGCTCCGCAATATGCATCTCACACGATCTCACACCCTCTTATATGAAAAGTTTCGCGCGAAAATCTTGGCACTACAAAATGCAGAGATTGCCTAGTATGAATACTGCAACATTCCAACTTTAGATCAAGCCAAGGGACAGCAACTGGAGACATTCGTCATCTCGATGTTGATTGATCGAGGATGATTCGACGTCTGACTAGAACGTGGGCCATCTACTTTGACAGATAGTTTTCCCCAACCTAAACAAGTCGATATTCCCATACACGAAACCATTGGAATCCATAACCGTACTTGCGATGCAGTTTTGCATACCAGCCCTCTGGCGTTTCGAACCGTTTCGTGATGACCGTTTTTTCCCACTCCTCTTTCCAATCTTCTACTGACCAATGCTGTCGTGTGTTCAAGATCGTAGCGAAATCCCACCCATCCCCAACGTCACCGTCAAGTGAGATAGAAGAGGTACCATGTGCCATGTCTGATATTGTCTGGAAAAAGGATGGGGCAGATGACATGGCAGAGGGAAGATGCTGTGAACATAGTCCAAATGGTGGTATGGACTAGAAGCCGGCATTTGTCGGATACGGAGGAACTCTTCCAGGGCCTTTTGAAGGCTTGCTGCCTTCTTCACCAATTCCCATGCATTCCTTGTAAATTTACCTTCGTCGTTTGCTACGATCACCAATCGGAAAGCGTCTGGTCGCATACTAAAAGATGGCAAGACTAGCATCTCGTTGATCCATAATGCAAAAGCTTCGAGAATCGAAAATCCACTGGTGTAAAGCAATCCATCATAGCTTGAGATGCCTCCCAAGCCTACGGGCAACATCGCGCTGGTCAAATTGATCCGTCTCTCAACATGCAGTTTCGGATTCTCGGCAAGTAGCGAAATGAAACCGCGACAATGTCGCTCGGGGCATGCAACTGCCTTTCAGTCTTCTAACAAGGTAATATCCTGCACATTGCGACGCTCTTCCAACGGAAGATTGGAAAGGAAGTCAATCGCTACAGCCGCCGCGGAGAAGAACCATTTTGTTTGAGTCGACTCTTGAACACCATTGGGATCCCAGCACTCGAAGTCTGTCCGTGGCTCGGTGAAATGTTGCTCTGAAGGCGCAAGTTGGTCCTCGACCGGGATGGACCAAGGCAAGGGCTGCCAATCCATCAGCATGTCCATGGCTTGTTCGTCAAAACATGGTCCTTCCATGAGCCCCGCATCGCATAAAGAAAGTGCTTTAATAGCGAGAGCGTCGAACTTTGGCCGGTCTTGATTGCGTGCAAGATTCAGTGCGGCATGATGCGCTTCGCCCCACAATTCAGACCATGGCAGCAAAAGCGGGGAATGGTAGCCGTTGAAAAACCCCAAAAGCCAACCTGGGAGAGAAGTAGAGTCCTTCAAGGGTGGGTCAAAATAGATGCTCACAAGTGGATAGAGCTTGTGCAGCCTATTGACAACGTCGGCACTAACGCATACAGCAGCATGCTGGAGCATTTCCATCTTGATGATCCGTGCACATTCCCAGAGTACCCAGAAACGGCCCGCTCTCGATGCCTTTGACTTTGAGATGGGTTCCGGGGCCGAAAAGCCGGTGGTAAAGGTAATGCGGTTGGTCCGGAGCGCGACGCCCCGCATTTCAGAGGCGATCCGCCTGCATGTGAAAAGTAGAGAGATCATGACAGCTTGGGGTAGTGTTTCTGCGCGCGATAGCCTCATTTTTTTCAACGCGTAATCGAACGCGTATCCGTCATCCTCGTAGACGTAGTAGTATTTGTAGATCTCGTCGCGCAGTTCCCTCGTAAGGCGGAAGATGGGAGACTAGAGTTGAAGAAAGGTGGCCATATTGACGGAGGTAGGTTTGGAGAATTGTACAGCGCCATGTGGGGAGAACGAAGACTTTTATGACTTGTCGAAACGAAAAGTGTTGACCCAACCGGTGGTGCCATTTGAGCGGAAGGGCGCAACAAGGGCAGCGGCGCAAAAATGGGACGTGCCAAATCCATGGGTGAGCTTGAGGCATCTGCGAGCGTGCTCCTCAACAAGAGTTTCAACGAGAGCCTCAACGGCGATTCTGCTGCTTGTCTGTGATCAGCACTACTACCGATATTTTGAAAGGTAGATAGCATTCCACAGTAGTGGAGATTCATTGCGTCAACTAGCAAACGTACCGTGAAGGACTTCTGGTACCGAGTTGTAATGGAATTTCAGTTGGCTGATTGATAACCTTTGGATTGCCTACAATACTAAAAAGTGCAGCGGTGTACTCCGTACAAAGCTACCCTTGCAGGTGGTCGTGAGAAGGACATGAGCGCTGTCCCGAGCTAGTCTCAATCGGACTAGCACCACGCTAAGCCAACGCCGACCCGCCGATGGCGCCCGCCCGCCACATCCACCATGTCTCCTCCTCGATCCCAAACCCCCTACCAAGAGTAAATCCTTCTATAGGTGTTTGCAAAACGCATCGATTTCGTCCACCATACCCTGGCCATCCTCGACGCGACTTCCCCGCATGGCAGTATTACACCCTCCAACGCCAGCCGCGCTCCAGATTGCGCCGGTCAAGCATTCGGGATATTTTCGGTGCGATGCAAAGCCAGAAGCATCTTCGGTTATATTGCATACGAGATACGCCATTTATGAAGCTCTCGCTACCAAACGTCATGTCTCTGACTTCATATCTGCGTGGTATGAGGCGTATGAGGGAAGCTTCCTCGAGCCTTCGGCGCATTGCATATCCTTCGGTCTCCCAAGAATCTTTGCTGCTAAGAATAGTCACCCGAGCCGTTCCACAACGCACGGGACGTCCGAAAAACTTACATGTCGTTTCCTTATTCGCCTCCGTCCAAGGCACACAGCCCGCATCTAGAGTAGACTTATTGCACTACTCCAGACCCGAGTGAAAAGCTGAAAGCTCAGTCAACTCAGCAATACAAGGCAATATCACGCGAAGGTGATTCGCGTCGGGGTGCCCGATGTAGAAGCATCGCACTAGGCCGGATCAGGAAATGCTTACGCTTCGGCCATTTCACTCCAACACCAAGCCATCATATCTCGCGGTCCAACTTGCTCTCTTCATTCCAAATCCTCGCGAAGGAGGGGAGTGTCAGCATTCCACAACAGAAAATGCAATCAAGAAACTATGTTTTCATGAAACCGAACTATTGACCAATATCGGTGGCAATTATCACATGGTATGGGATGGTCGAAAAGGTTCGAGAATTGGTCTTTGCGTGGCCTCTAGCGAGCCTGGTGGTCTTGGATTATGGCTAGGATGGAATATAAAAGGACGATGATCAGGCCCCAGACGAGAAGTATCAACAGCAGATCACTCCTCTTCTCTTTATTATCACAACATTGAAGCTTTGATACCAACAACAAAGGGCATCATGAAGTACATTACCGCAATCCTCGCTTTTTCTGCCCTTGCGGCATCAGCACCTGCTCCTATTCCTGAGCCCCTCCCCCAAGACAAGCCTTCCGGCCATGAAGTCGAGATCGCTGCCGTCACCTATGGAGGCACTGGCTGTCCTGACAAATCCGTTCAGGGTCTTTTGTCTGACGACAAGACGACCATCACCCTCTCTTTCGACTCTTACACCGTTCAGTCCGGTCCCAGCATCTCCGCAACGGAGCGACGCAAGTTCTGCCAGTTGCAGTTGAAGCTCAGATATCCAAGCGGCTTTCAGTACTCTCTCTTCGGCGCTGATTTCCGCGGCTATGGCGCTCTTGACAGTGGCGTAGAAGGCACCGCTCAAAGCACATACTACTTTTCTGGGCAACAAAATCAGGTATGTTTTCCCCAGTACATGGCTCTTTGCTTTGATTCGAGTTATACTCTTCGCTCTTCACAAGCAAATCAACTAACATGACGCAGACTGTCTACACCACCAAATTCAAGGGTCCATTCGAAGGCAACTACCTCAAGCACGACGAAGTCGACGCTGGCTCCACCGTTTTTTCACCATGCGGCGAACAAGGCATGTTGAATATCAAGTCTGAAGTGCGCATCGTGCCGTTCACATCGACTACTCTCAATCTGCTCACAGTCGATACCGTTGATGCAAAGTTCAGCCAGAAGTACTACATGCAATGGAGGAAGTGTGATGGTAAGCAAGGTGGTAACAGCGGCAATGGTGCCTTCCCTGGCCGCGAGAGTGGTGGTTTCGATTCAGGAAACCTCGGTCGCGAGGTGAATTTGGATGGCAGGGTTGCATTCTGAATCAGTTGAGTGTGGCTACTGCATGAGACAGGATATGTTTGCTACGGCTATTCGGATCTCCTGGTAGTTTTGTTTTGCCTTTCTCTACATATCTTCAATATCATTTTTTTATGGAAACGGCCGGTATGCAGTCGTGACAGTGGTGGAATGACTTACCAACTTCAACTGAGGCATTGAAGTGAAACGGTTCTTAGTACCGGTGAGTACGACAGCGGGACTGAAAAAGCAAGGCTGACCTAACAGTCGCCACCTCATTCGACAGCCGCAACGAAATCAAATCCACTAAGCCCTGCACGCTGGTCGTCTCATTTTCTATACCGTCTTCAGCATCGACTTGATCATTCCCGTCCGATATGTCACCTTGGATCCACGTCGACATTTGCAATATGAGTTTGGAGATTTCTAAATTCCGCATGATTATTACACATTGGACCGGTCCCAGAAGTCACCGATCCCTCAGTTGCACCCGCCTTCGCAATTAAAAATGCAAACATTCGAATAAACTCATCGATCCGTGACCCGTGAGAAAACCCCCCTAAGCCATGCAGGATATTGCCAGCCAGTTGTGAAGGCGCAAGTAAGTCCATCTATGAATATGACATAAGACTGATCATGACCTGTTTAGCCCTGACGCCACTTCACGTCATCCGGCCAGCTCGGCCAGAGCTTCGAGCTCGGCGTCACATCCCTCGTCAACCAATCCCCACCTCGCTCCTTGACCTCCATGCTCCAGATGCCTTTGTCGCCGTAAACCTCGACCGTCACCGTCACATTCACGGCTTCATATTGTCGAATAAGTTTCCGGACCTCTGCCACTCCATCGCACGCCATCTTGTCGAGCACCGTCCACGTCAGCATGTCGTTGGCCGCGACGTAAAACCGCAGACTCCAGTCAGTAAAGGTGTCGCGAGCCATGATTTTGAGAATGTCGGAGAAGGCGTAGGGGCCGCGGATGTCGATCATGCCGAACCAGCGGCAGAGGAGATGGTCGAGGTGGATTGTTGCCTTGCGTCGTCGTAGGGTACCAGACGCGTGCGAGACTTTCTGCGATGCCGAGGTGTATATGAGAAGCGCTTGACGCAGGCGACCATAGATGTAT
The DNA here is from genome assembly GCA_010093805.1 of Polyplosphaeria fusca. Classification (NCBI taxonomy): domain Eukaryota; kingdom Fungi; phylum Ascomycota; class Dothideomycetes; order Pleosporales; family Tetraplosphaeriaceae; genus Polyplosphaeria; species Polyplosphaeria fusca. The sequence continues at coordinate 199,479 of ML996125.1, read as the reverse complement.
TCGGTGGAAGGGTGGACTCGCTCGTGTTTCTGAGGGCAGGCGCATAGGAACCATTGGGTGTGCAAATGAATGTGGACTTGATGGAACGTCAACAGGGCGGTGAGCAGTGTGTTCTGAACGGGATAGAGTGAGGACGGGCCCTGGAGATTGATGTTGCTGATCAAGCCGTCGAAGCTCATGCCACCTAGGATGGGAATATAGGCGGTCACAGACTGTTCCAGAAGTGAACGTGCCTCGACGTTAATTTGGCGACATAGCTGGAGAAGCCGGAAGCCGTAGTCGCGCGGCTTCATATCATCGCCATTCCGTGGGATTCGCCGCTTGACTCCAAGCGACAGCGTGCATCGATAGATATTGTTGCGAATTTCGGCCGGCAGGTTGAGAATGCGGTTGTTTTTCTGCGATGACATCTGGTTCATGAGCGCTTGGACGCATTCCTGTGGTTGGAATTCGCAGCGGAGAAAACTGATCCTGCGAATCGCTTCGTTGATGTCTTTGAGTTTTATGCAGGTAGCGGGAGGCGACAATGGGGCTTGAGACATTTCCAGCCTCCCTCTTTGCAGACGGCACTCAGAGAGTTGTTGGGGGTAGTGGTGGTAGCTAGTGGAATAGGAATGTGGGCTGCGCTTCCCAGAATTATATCGCTCGAAACCACTTGCGTGAGCTGCTTTGAAATAATAGGTAAAAGTAGCTTCAAAGGTAAGGCAATCCCGTTAAAGTGTTGCTCTAAATATGAAGTTCAGTTGAACATTTGTCATTGTCTCCAGTGAAAGACACTTGCGTTCGCTCATTTCGGTGATTCAAATGAACGCCTTATAAAACCACTCAGTGCACTTCTACAGGGAAATACAGTGATTACCTATGGATATTGCTCCTCGTCGAATCTTTTCCATGTCTCTGGGGATGCTCACATCCATTCTCACCCCTGAGTGCGAGGCTCGACCTAAAGAGCTCTCGAGGATCCCTCTTAAGTATCAAATTACATAGTAGAGGGCATCCTTATGGGTCTTTCCTGTATGATTATTAAGAATCAACTAGTTCTCGCAATGAAAGAGTCTCGTATGTTTAGCTTTACTTTAGAATCACAACCAAGACGGCATCATAGTGAAAACAACAAGCCCGGAAAATGCAAAAGATTTGTTGAAACGAAACACGTTCTCTCTATTCCCTAACGTTTCATACCCGAGTTCTAGGGACATTGCTCGGATACCTCCCGTTGGATTGGGCAACCGCCACAGACGTCCTGGTTCTCTTCGCGGAAAACATGGTCTTTCCAGCAGCACGGATCGTCATTCAAGCAGAAACCAGCGTCGACTACTCTAAGCTCGCAGTCCAGACAATTTTGTCTGATTTCATTCCGAGCGGATGGGGAAGCGAAAACAGCAGCGGCGCCGAGAGCAAAAATATAGAGGATGGAAGATAGTTGCATGGTGACGGTTCGATGATTGTTTTGTATCGACACCTGTATGAAGAGTCTTTTAAGATTGTCTATGACTTAATTAGCACGGTACACAGATGATCACCATCATCTTTGTGAAGATCATGATAATGAATGTCAATTTGACGTACAAAAGCTGAGAACTTGAAAAATTTATGCGCAGGAAGCGTGAGGTCGTTTGGACAGGATACAGATTCAGAAAGCGCAAACCTCTGTTATATACGCACCAAGGCCCCTAATTGCTGAGCTGGAGCTTTGAGGATCGCTCGGTGGATCTGTGCGCACTTGCCAAAAAAACTCAATGTCATGGGGCATACGACCTTGGCTGTTACAGATTACTTGGCAGCACTGCCATCTTGCTATGCTCGTATGGAGATAGCCAAACGCTAGCGTACTCCTTCGGTCTTCAGAATGAGAACATAGCGTAATAGACCATCATGACGTCGACATTTAAGTGGACTGAAGGATAAGTAAAGAAGTGCGCTAGAACTTAACAGGGTTTAGCGCATTTCTGTATACGTGTAAGTCCACTCATGTGAGCTCTGAAGCACGGTGCTCGAACTAGCTCCTTGTACATGTAAGCTGACGGGGCCACGGAGCTACGCTCTTATTCGAGCATTAGATAGATGTTTCAACAGCCCCAGCTTTCAAAAGTTTGTCTCGATCAGCTATGTGCTCGCGAGACTTTCGCTTTACTAGGATATCTGGAGGATTCGGGGTTCATTTTAGTGACGAACGTTGGCATATATACCACTTATCCGTGATTCAATGTCAAGCCGCAATTTCGATCTTATGTGGATTGTGATCATACAACAGCTGCTGTGATTGAACTGTCTGCGATGACGAATGAGCGTCTACTGCGTAGGTGATTCTCAGGTACCAGAAGGCTTAAAATGTCTGAATGCTCAGGCAAAGTATCTTTATGATGATGTTCTCAAGATCTGTATGAAATGTAAGCGTCAGACAGCCAGCCATGAGAGGATATTTTCATAATAGTTTGGTTCGTAGAACACGCATCTGGGCCTACCTCATCCTCGACAAACCGGGCAAAGAAACCACCTCAATTATGGCATTCCAGACGGTTGTTTCAAACACTCGTACCGTGAATTCCACCTCATTTCCGGGGGGGCCAAAGAATATATCTCCAACGTGGCAATAATGCGCACCGGTGAGTTCATGTTTTTGCATGCCTACCATTGATTATTTCCTGCCCGGAAGTCCTCTAATATCGCGGAGAGGGTATGTACTAGCTAATTTGGTGTTAGCTGACCTTAGATCTGGGGTTGTTGACTACTGATGATTGTTGGGCTGGTAGACCTATGGGGGGATCGCTGCCATACTAACTTATATAAGGATAGCCCTAACATCTATCAAAGCCTCGGGATTTTCCTAGGGATTGCCGGATCTGGCCGGCCCCTCAATCCCCGTGGATTTTAAACCCATCCCCTCCGTCTTGTGAGAGTAAAGGAGTGTGTATTGAAGCGAGATCTTGTTGCTTGCTTTCTTGAGCGCGCAGGTGTGCGCTCAAGAAGGGCTATTTAAGCTAGACTAAGCCTAATAAGAACTAGCGTAACACGCTTGTTGTCTTCACCAAGGTCTTTCTCCCATAACCTTCACACACCCCCTCATCCTGTAGTCGGTAGGCGACGAAAGGGTGACCTATCCAGTATCAAGTTCAATAGGCTTTTGGAGTGGAAGCATCTTTGTAATATGGTGGGTATACTTCTGGCTAATAGGTCTCCTCTGCCCATGGTGGTGCTGTTGGAGCATCGTTGATAGTATGTTGGGATGATTGCCAACAGTTTGCTTTAGGACGCTGTTCTTATGTCGATCGGGTATGTATCCTTCAAGCTGGGCAGTAGAGAGCTCCAGCTCCTGTCGATCCGTGTCGATCCGTATCGATCCGATCTGTTACAGGTGGACCTGAGGTCGAATGTTCTAGAATCGATAATCCATGGTCAGACTGCTCCTCTCGTCGATCAGGTCGCTCCATATCATCAATGTTCCCAGTGGCCTCACCCCCCACCTGAAGCTCTGAGAGTTCAGATGTATCTGTGTCACCGTCCGACGTTGTCTGAGCTGAACAATATTCGGCATCCTCATGTAGTCCGAGAGGCTCTTCGTCCTTGTGTTGAGCGCGAGGCTCTTCATCGTGTCGAGTGCGAAACTCTTTATCTTGTTGAGCGCGAAGCTCTTTATCGTCGTGTAGAGCGCAAGGCTCTTCATCGTCATGTAGAGCGCGAGGCTCTCCATCTTGTCGAGCGCGAAGCTCATCATCCTGTCGAGCGCGAAGCTTTTTATCGTCGTGTAGAGCGCGAGGCTCTCTAATCTCATCATGGCACATGTATCGTACCATGTTGACTGTGGGCCTGAAAGGAGGGTTGCCGTCATCCATGGCAATATTCCCAGTGTTCTGTTGTTTTGAGCGCCACTTGTCGAGCGCTTTGTCAATCTTGTCTTTCAAGTCTAGATCAGCGGCAAGAGCGGCATCTAGCTTCTTCTGGCCGATCGCGTTGGTGTAATCCTTCGGTCTTCGTGGGTGCTCGGTGTTGATCAGCCAGCAATCCACCCAAAAGTGTTTCAGACCACATGGACATCGAGGCTTGTCCTTGTCGCTGTCCTTCTTGTGCTGCTGAGCTCTGACTGTATCGGTTGCAGTATCGGTTGCACCCGCTTGAGGTAGGTAGTGAATTTGCTGACGTAGTCTTCCACTGATGGAATGGCCGAGCCAGCTTCCTCTAGGTCGATCAAGGCTCGCAGGCCTGATGTGCCGTATTCAGGATCGATCGTTCTGCAGGGGACGAGGAAGTCTTCCTGTGCTCGCGAACCCATCGTCTCTGGGACGTTCGCAGCAATGCACATGTTTGTGACTTCCACCCATGATCGTAGCCATTCCTCAACTTTCTTGCCTCGTGGCGGTGTCTGTAGGTTCTTATACCGTGCGATGAGGTTCATTGACGTGTAGCGTCAGACGGTGCAAGGTGCTTCTTAAGCGTCGTCAATCGTTCGTGCGGCGTATCCTTATTCTCAATCAGGTAAAGGTGCTTTGCAGCAATCGTCGTGCTAATATCTAAGTTGAACTCGGCGAGGGCCTTCTTGTGACGTTCGAACTCGATGTCCCGTCGTTCCCATCGCTTGTACTCCCACTGGTATAGCTTCAGTTCAGCAGCTGTCAACTGAGCAATCGATGTCGCTCCACCGTGATAGTCTGCGAGCTGAGGTTCAGGTTGTGCCATTAACGTAGGCAGGTCCGCTGCCGGCGTGGCAGGGTCCACGTACTTCCAGAGGTCGTTCTTCTGGGCAGTATCCTTTCGAATGAATAGCCACTTGTGCCAGTCGTCGGCCCGATTGAGGACAACAGTCACTCGGGTGACTGCGGGGTCTAACTCGGTGGTCATTGTTGAGGTCGGCGGCTCCGTACAGTATGATCAAACGTTGATCCCGATCGTGGGTGCCAATCAATCGTGATGCGAGCTATCAGTCGCAATCCGGGCTCATAACTGTGAGAGTAAAGGAGTGTGTATTGAAGCGAGATCTTGTTGCTTGCTTTCTTGAGCGCGCAGGTGTGCGCTCAAGAAAGGCTATCTAAACCAGACTAAGCCTAATCAGAATTAGCGTAACACGCTTATCCCTCCACCCCCCCCACATCCCCCTTCCCCTACACACTAACCCTCCCAAACTCCAACCCCTCCCTCAAACCCACCCTATCCGCCAACCAACTATCCCTCACATAATTACTCCTAGGCGCCCACGCCCCTCCCCCCCCAGCCCTCGGCAACTTCTTCTCCCCCTCCCTCACATACGTACTCTTCAGATCCAGCACCGGCCTCGGCTCCCTGGCGTCCTTCTCCCCAATACTCGGCGTCGCCGACGAGAACTTCTGATCGCGCATGAAGGCAATGAGACGGCAGAGTAGGCGCGACGCGCTGTCGGCCCCGAGCGTCCAGCTCGCGTTCACGTAGCCGACGATGATGCCGAGATTCGGCACGTCGGAGAGCATGGCGGTGCGCCAGACGAATTTGCTCGGGATGTGCACGGGGGATTTGTCGACGGAGAGGGCGATGTTGCCGCAGATCTGGATGTTGAGGCCGGTAGCCGTGATGATGATGTCGGCAGGGAGTTTCTGGCCTGACGTCAGTTCGATGCCGTCGGCGACGACGGAGCGGATTGTGTCGGTGACGATCTGCGCGCGGCCCGTCTCGAAGCATTTGAAGAAATCGCTGTCGGGGCACAGGCATAGGCGCTGGTCCCACGGGTTGTAGCCCGGCTGGAAGTGCGGGTCCATGGGGAAGTCTGGCGGGAGCTGGGCTTTGGCTTCCTTGCGGAGCAGGTTGCGCGCTGCGTTGGGGAAGGTGCGGCAGAAGAGGTAGAAGAGCCACGGGATGACGATGAATTGGATGCGGATGATGCGCAGCGCGGCCCAGCGGGGGAGGAAGCGCTCCCACCAGTCTCGCTCGCCGGGCTTCTTCTGCGGCATGTTCATGACGTACGAGGGGCTGCGCTGTAGCATGGTGATTTGGCCGACGCCGCTGTCGACCATGGCGGGGAGGATGGTGATGGCGGTTGCGCCGGAGCCGATGACGACGACTTTCTTGCCTGCGTAGTCGAGGTCTTCGGGCCAGAATTGCGGGTGCACACGTGTGCCCTGGAACTTGTCGAGCCCGGGGATATCCGCCTGCAATGGCTTGTCGTAGTTATAGTAGCCCGTCCCCATGATGAGGAATTTGGCGTGGTAGACCTTGCGCTGGCCCGCGTTGTCGACGTCGACCCTCCATCGCTGCTGGTCGCTGGACCAATCTGCAGACACTACCTTGTGATTGTATTGTATTTTCTTGTCAATGCCAAACTTGTGCGTCGTCTCTTTCATGTACTCGACGATTGAGGCACCCGTGGCAATGGGATTGGGCTTCTCCCATGGGTTGAAGGGAAAGCCAAACGTGTGCAGGTCCGAGTCGGATCGAATGCCTGGGTACTTGAACAGCGACCAGGTCCCCCCAAGCTCGTTCCTTCCCTCGAGAATGGTATACGTGTGGTCGGGGAGGCTCGTTTGGATGCGGTATCCAGCATTGACGCCCGAAATGCCCGCGCCGATGACGAGGATGTCGACGTGGTGCGTAGTGGTGCCGCCAGGGGCGAGGCCGTTCGCGTGGCCGTTCATGGTCGTGTCAGCGGGTGCAGTGCAAACAGAGGAGAGATTGCAGAGGCACGGCGACTGGTGTATTCAAGGCAAAGAGGTCCTGTCTCGGCTGCCTGCCGTCCGCCTTCTGTGTTGGATGCGTGGCGGAGAGCCGATGCGATCCCTTCTCGTGAACGGTCAGCGAGGGCTGGGACGGGCCAGGTGAATATATACATGTGCGAAACCCATGACGGCATGCCCGGTCGGCGTGCGACGCCTGCCGTTCAGGTCCGCGTGGCAGAGGGTGGTGGTTCGCTGCGTATGATCCTCCGCACCGCGCGTCTGCATCTGCACCAGGGGCGGAGCCTCGGTTGTTCTCTCGCACCTCGCACCTCACTACCTGCTCCTCAATAGTCGAATTACCCTCGCTGAAGCCGGAAAGTTTCCCCTAGGAATTCAAATACGGCTGCTGCTCGTCGCATGCCTACCCCGCGCCGCTTGAGCATGCCAAATGCGCGCCGTCGGACCTTCATGGCGCCATCACAACACTCCTCGTATCCGCCCCGCCAGCCACCATCGGCCCATTCCCCCTCCCGAATCCGGCTCCGACAGCTCGACCAATCCAGCACTCAATTCGACACTGATCGGGAATCAACACTGACCGCCATGGCCTTCACGCCACTGATTCTTATCGTTGATCAAAAGCAGATATATATCCATGCATCATGCATACACTTGCAAGCCGAGGTACAGTCTTGGTCTTATCCACATGTGCAACCCCAGCCAGACCGCGTCATTAGCAAACTCCAAACACCAGTCGTCTAGCCCTTGCCTTCTTTGAAAGTCTACCGCCTCCGTTTCGGAGCATATTCTATATCTTACCCAGTATGATCATCTCGCCTTCCCCGCCGCTGTCGCTTGTGATATACATCCGTTCAAATTTGTCCTTCGCGATCGAGACGGGTCTGAAGCATTGCGTTGTAGAACAGTGCTCGACCGCGTCGTTCCAGAAAATGTCTCTATATCCCGTCGTGCTGTTGAGCGACGCCTTGGGCCCGAATCCGCCTGCGCTTTTTGCGAATGGCACTTCGACCACTTTGTACCCCGTCGCCGGACTGCGATTCCAGCTCCCGTGGAAGGTGACGTACATGCTGCTGAAGTCCTTGCTGAAGGCGGCATCGAGCGGTGCCGAGTGGGCTTGGAAAAGGAGCTTGGCTGGCACGCTGTGTTGCGCGCACGTGTCGTCTGAATACGTTTCGTTTGGCGTCAAGACGAATTGCTCGCCCACAGCAAACTTGCGATCGGTGATGACGCTGGGCTCCCACACGCTGAAGCACGTTGGGTATCCGTACCACTGCTTGTTCTCTACAACTGGGTCTCCAATGTAGTTGATTTCCTCGGCAGGGTTGTCCGTGTGGATGTCCGTCGTCACGCTCTTGACAGTGCGGCGTACCTCGTCTGAACTGTTCTCCACGCCCCACAGCCTAATTCGCGTTAGTAACGTTGCGCGAACTGATTCCTATAAGAGCACTCACATTCCATCCGCATCGAATGCAAGGCCAACCTCGTTTCGCAGTCCGTAACCGAGTTGATAGCCTCCTGAAGCGTAGTCATACCCATTCGCTGGCACCTTGGTCAAGTCGAAACCCTTGATGCATGAACGTCCAACCTTGATATCTCCAGATTGGTAATCAAAATTATCATTAGATCCGTGAGAGACGAGAACCACGTTTGGATGTTTTGGTGGAATCGCCAGCGTCCGTGTAACGTGTCCTCGGCTGTCCATGCCACTAACAATCAGTGTTGAGTTGGCACCCACAGTCTGAGTCGCAGCGTCATACGACCATGCAAAGACCGAAGTTGCTGTGCTCGCATACAGCGTTTTCCCATCTGGACTCAGGATGATTCCATGGTTGAGGTTTCGCTGCGTCAGCACCATCTTCGATGATGTGAAACAACCATCATGACCAATGGTATGGGCGCTGATGCCAAGCCCGTTTTGGATGAGCAAAAGATTCCCAGCGCTGTCGATAGCCATGCCTCTCGGCTGGGTCAGATCACCTGCGACCTTTACCGCTTTCCAGCCATCAGCGAGGTGCGCCGTGTACTTCGCCGCAGACACTCCCACACACGCAGTTGGGACGGTGCTCTCAACCGGAAGCGAGCTCGATGATGGAGCTACCACCGTACTCAGTGTGCTGGAGGGTGCTGGTGTTGAGCTCGGACCCGGAGTACTACTCGACGGGGGAGGAGCTTCTTTGACGAGGTTTGCCGCTACCAAGCTGTCAAAATTGGTATTATAGCCCTGAGAGAGATCCAAGGTCCAATGGCCGAACGCTGTATGCACGTTGAATGTAGATCGATTGTTGGCAGGTTGAGCTGGAATTTTGCTGGCGTATGCATGCGCAAGTGGAACGGCTGTGTTCGCAGGGTCGATGTGGACCTCTTTCCCGTCGACATCGTGCCAGCTACTACATCCTTTGCAACGGACGTTCAGTGTCCAGTGTGTGTCATTGTATCCGGTACCTTTGAGGTACGAGTATTCAGCAGCGTCGTATGGCTGTGGCAGGCTCAGGCCGCTGTGCGTTGTAAGCGTGCGAAATACCAGGTATAACAGTTCACACGTACTAGGCCATTCGTGATGAATATATCGTCGTGTTCGAAGCGTTGTTGATCCAGCCAATGGTCAATGGCACGTAGGGCATGGTTCCTCCCCAAGCAAATCCCACCCAGCCATTCGCCTTGGGCGACACAATCTGCAAGACCGTGTCGAATGGAGGTGCCGTAGTATTTGGTAGCGCAACGCCAATTGTAACTCCATTGCCCCCTTTCCATCCGGCGAAACATATCGTTGATGCTGGATCGCAGTATCTCGTGGTTTTCTGGCCTGTGACTGCAAAGCGTGAGTTTGAAGCAAATCAATAAGCAATCATTCCGCGTACCTACGCCGCTCAAAGCGGCAAGTCCCAAAGATGCCTCGCTCAACCTCATGGTGAAGTATGATTTTCGAGCAAAAAGAGGTACATGGCTGTCCGCGGTCGCTCCCTGGTTTTAAGGTTGTCACAACTCACGCTACCAACATGCCATATCTACTCTGTTTCTAAGAAGTTTAATTAGCGGCTTAGCGAAAATACATGGCACGCCACGGGGAACAGGGGAGTTTGGGCCATGGTACCCAATCCCGGATGCGCCATTGCATTATCACACCACCGACTTGGGAATGATATGATAGTTGCGGCTTTTGGGATAGGAAGTTTCTCAGTCGATCCGTGGGAGCTCTGAGCCCTATATTCCGGCAGTCATTCCTGGGACCCCATGGGGACCCCGTGGGGCCGTCTATCTCAACCCCACATTAGGATTGAGGGGATGAATCGTGACTCTGCTACTGTATCCTCTCTTCGTTTCTTGCCTCTTCTTCGTCAAGTTGGCGATTCTCGAGAATACCAAGAGTTTAGTCAGGGGTGATGACGCCCTCTCGAAGGCACCATTCCGGGGTTTGGCCATTTGAGCCTCCTTCTCAAGGGTTGGCGTTGCGAAAGGATCGGGAAGAATCGCCATGGCTTCAGTTTGTGTGATCAGGTGGAATGTTCCACAAATGAAGGGGGGCTGAGTTTCCAATCTAATCGGATCTCGACGCGATGAGGCGATAATGGGGAGACATGTGTTTGGGCAGGGCCGCAGATTTTGCTGAGGTCCAAATTGGCCGGGATGAAATAGATGACTGCAGCTATTTAACCTGAGAAAGTCAGCACGAGATATATGAGTAGGTCAGCGCCAACGATCCACGCGAACATCAATGCGGCTCTGGACCTGCCACTCAGTGACTTTGGCGGTCCGATCACCGAAGCATGCGGCCTCGACGGTAGGGCGAGCGACAAAGGTACATGACGACGCCGTCTCGGCCGCAGCCGTTGAGGATAGGCGTGGGCAATGCCAGGTTCGATCTGAGCATCCAACGTCGGTAAGACGCGCGGCTGCAAATCCTAGATGACGATGCGGACGAGTGGAATGATGATGACTGCGGTAGACGCGGTGTTGTCGTGGTAGTGCATCGGGCCCGGAACGGATGGGTGCGAGTCGCGACTTCCGGCGCTTGGGCCGTCTGACATGCCATTGGCTGTGGGAATAATCAACACCAGGACACGGTTTTGCAATTGATGAAAGCGTGAGGTGAGGATTTCAAAGAGCTGCTCGTGGCGGGCTCCTTTGCAGTTTATGTGTCCTACAAATCTCTCAAGATGCCGACTTTACTCGTTGCAACCCCTGTGCAACCCCTCCAACGTCTCCAGCGTGCCGGGAGGATGACACAGCTGCTCAGATCTGGACCGCTTCTGTGCACGTCGCAGGTCCAATACATGAGCTTCTCGTACACCTTTGCTTGCTTTCCGACATAGTGGTTCGCCCGTTCAAACTTACAGATGCGATACCTTTGCCCGGTTCAGGCTTCTCATAGCGGACCGTTCCACCTTCAGTTCATTTGCAGCTTCGCATGATCTGTAAATCAGATCTTGGCTTTTGCGGGAGCACTGACAATCCTCCCATGAACATAACTAATACTTTTGAGCTTCTCGGTTGCCTCGCCCCAGAGTTCGTTCCTCAACAGGCTGTAGACGCCCATTTTGGCCCTGCCCTGGATACTTTTCGCTTTCTTGAGAGCAGCCTCGAGCATGACGCTTGGCTCTGCGACTTCGTCGACGATGCCATCCTCGAGAGCCTGCTTTCCTGTCCAGCGGTGGGCTTCCAGCAGCATTTTTCGAGCAACCTGGGGTCGAAGCTTTAGACGGGGCAGGTAACCGATGCCAGGGAAATGCAGGCCGAGGTCGACTGGGGGCATGCTGAAGAAGCCGCGTTTCGAATTCATGATGCGGTAGTCATGGGCGAGCGAAAAAGGACAAGCGCCTCCAAAGGTGTGACCAGTCAACAAGGCTATCGTGGGGAATGGATAATCGAGCAGCGTTGCTAGAAGCTGTAGGCAATGTCAACTTGTTCATTATGTTGTCGCAGATGCACCTTCTCCACGAAGGGACGACATGTATAGACAGCGCATCGACTTACCGGGTAAAAGCCATCGCTATTCGCAAACGGATTTGTATCAGCTTCATCTAGCTCCAAGCCCGTACACCAAAACTTCTCATCATTGCCTCGCGTGATGACGCAGCCTTCTGAGTCGGGTCCGAGTTCCCGCTCTATGTCGCGCATCGCCTTAATAATCTCCTGTGCAAATTTGACATTCAATCGGTTCTCGGGCGCTTTTTGCATCGTAATGACAAAAATACGATCATAGCGATCTATTCGGAGATTCCAGTAAGGTCCCAAGGCCATGATGATTAGTGATGACCGAGACTGAAGTTCGAGTCTATTGCAAAATAATCCAATTTATATGGATGGGGCGTCGTGAGTCCAATTGCTTGATGGCGTAATTTGGGGGATCAAAAGTTCAAAGTCAAATGTTCAGGCCAGGAATTGAGGCTTGAGCCTCGGCGAACAGGTGCAGATGAGGGGAGCTCTCCACCCCCACCTTCCCTCTTTCGTCTCGGTGAATTTCGGTAACTCCGCGAGGGACCATCATTCCCCGCAGGAAGTCTTCGGATAACTGACTCGCTTTTGATATCACGTTGAAAATGTCGTCGCCGTGAGAGTTGTGGCATGATTTTGTGAGTCGTGCCTTATCGGACTTAAGTTACTCTCGCAAGTATACCACCGCTAGCATTGCAGTAGCAATTACCACCCGCCTAGTCCCTGGTCCCAGTCCACCATTAACCAGTTCCCGATAGCACCGTATCCAAGCCACTCTTGCGGCTGAAGAAGAGTTGGTTCCATCGATGCACCAGTGGCTGTCATTTGGTTAGCAAGCATCTGTTGCTGCTGAGCGACTGCACTGTTTAGATCCAGGTCGATGGGCTGTGTGCCTGGGGTGCGAAGACCTTGCAGGATCCCGGCAGTCTCTAGCTCTCGTGGCGCGATAGCAGCATTTTGGGGGAGGCGCCCAATGATAGGATGCCACAGACGGCAAAGGTCTGCTCCAAAATCTGTAAAGAACTGAAGTGTGCTGCTGGGGATGCTGATCTCGGGAAATTCCCCCAACGCTGGGCGCTGAGACACCTTTTCACGGACATCCATTAGGTGCTTCAGGCTTCCCACCGCCGTTGGCCATCTTTTACTTAATTCTTCGAGGGCTCGTAGAAGAATTACCACACTTTCCTCAGCGATGCCGGCAAGATCAGTGTAGCGATAGCATGATAGTTGAGCCATTCCTGCTGTGAGACAGTAAAAGGTGAAAATAGGCCCGAGGAATCGCAACTCGTCTCGAGCCATAAAGTCTTCGAATATTCCAGCAACAAAAGAGGAGGCAAGGAGCGAAGCGATCGAGGGCGCTAGCTTGGGATCTGGCGGTCGGTTCAGTATTACAAGGACAGAGAAATATTGGACGTGGATCTGGCGCGCTTCGAAACTGTAAGGTTTGAGCGGTCGCCCTTCAATAGACCGGCAGAGCTGAAGTGTGTCTGGCAATGTCTTCGACCACCGGAACAGCCTGTCTTCGAGTGACTTCTTATGTTCTTGCAAACCGTGTTTTCGAAGATAGCTCTGGGTAAGATCGCCAAGGATGCATGCGATTCCAACATAGGCGGAGAAAAGGTCTGCGGCTGGGCGATTTCCATCAAAATCCAAACTAGAAATAGGCAGTACATCCGCGAACTTCAAATCTATAGCCCTTGGTCGGCCATGACCTGCATTGATCAAGCAGTCTCGGACCTAGATTCTGTTAGCCCAGGCAACGTTGATCAATGTGCAAATGACATGCCACCAGCGACCACCAAATCCTCCTCCTAAGCCCCGCATTTGGCTTTCCTGTAGGCTCTCGGTGTAATCCGACTTGGTAGGCGAGCCCCGTGCAAATTCGTAACCAGAAAGAACTGGTGTCCAACGAGACTCGTTCCGGGCCTTCGGGGTTCCACCAATGCAGCAGTAGAGTGGCTGCGGTCGTGATGATGGGATCGTCTTCAGCACCCATCCAGAACAAAAGTCTTGCTCTTTTGTAAAAGTCCTCTGGGGGGAATTTGGGAAATGGCGCAGACACTCTGCTCCCCGCTAGGAAGATTGCATGCAGCAATAAGAGGGATGTTTGGTTGGGGTTTCGATCTTCAATCCAGCTGCGCTTCACAACCGGTGTCCACGGATAACATCGCGTCCAAAATGCGTCCATCAACGACTCCCGGACAGGTCGAGGCGGCAGCTCGGAAACGCGCTGCATGCGCAAAATCTCTAGATCGGTTTCAGATAGCCGGTGAGGAACCTTGTCTGGCAAGCCGGCGTCGTCGTTGACAGGAACGTCGTTGCGCAAATACTCCAGGCGACCCAGGTAGCTAACATCTTTGGATGTGTGCGAGGCCAAAGAAAGGAAGGTGGAGTCTGTCATGTTAGTATTGTGGGGCGTCGGGTAGTTTGGTTCAGAATGTCGCTCCACGGTCGGCGAGTGCTCTTGGAAGTCAGACATCAGAGAGGCACGTCTCCCCATGTCGGCTTCGGACTTTAGATTGTTGTTTGACGTGGAGAGGGTTGCGGAATAGGGGCCCTGGCTGCCATGTTGGGAGCCTCCATGGCTTTGACGGGCATTGTGGGGCTTCCCGCGTCGCTCCGCGGGTGGCGATGGAGAAAAGGTGAATCGTTTGCGCTTCCGCTCGCGAGGTATACAGTCGTATCCATCTCTTGCGCAGGGCGAACAGATGTCGCCAGGCACTTGGTCGATATCGCAGCGCACCTTCTTCTTGTGGCAGATGACGCAGGCCTTGACGGTTCGGCGAGTCCGTGACTGCGTTGCTTCCGACCCCATCTCAGCCGACTAAGCATTCGATACAGTCCATGTCACGATGGAAGCGGGTGTGACGGAGATGGGGAACTGGGGAAGGACGGCATGCGGGGATGCATGGCATGGCGAGGGTAGCTACGCGCTTGTGCAAACCTAGGTAAGCGGAGGGGTTGGGGGCGATCGCCGTCGGTCAAGAGTGAGTTCAACGACGCTCCACATTCGAAGCTTTCTACAACGTCTGTCTCGAGTCGCCAAAGAGTCTCGGACATACGCCATGTGAAGGGAGGTAAGTGGAAGGTAATGATCGAACAAACCTTCGGCCTTGACACGTTTCGACGCCGTATCAACTCACTAGGAATTATCCCACAGCTACCACCCCATCAGAGATCCGGAAGTTGCGTGCCGACCGGATACTCCTTCGAGCCGCAAACTTTGTCGAATAATTCGGTCGCATCTTGGACAACTTGCACTCGAAGAGACGATAATGGCGCCATGGAACCAACAAGAGCTGGGGGCTCTGACTCCGGTCCCCTCCTCATACGACCATTTAATCAGTATACTTGACTGTAATGAGCTGATTTGTAAGAGTCACGACTTTGCACAACCACACCTGGAATGTGTCTAGCAAATAAGAGAAACGCGTGCGGAAAACCTTCCCAAAGCGATTGCCTATCCGCCAAATTTCCTAGTATATTCGGAGTCGTCGCATCCTTTGACAGGCATCAAAGGATCATTCCTATGTAGAGGTATGTTAGTGCTGCAGCAATGCTATGGGTAATTAATTATAGCCGAACTCCGCCTCGCAAGTTAGTCAAGTGCCGCCCTTCACGAGAAGATGAACAAAAACGCGTATACATAAATGCACAAGTGCGAGGAAAAAAGACATTGTATGCATTGTTTAGTGTAGCCGACCATTGAAACTCATACTTCGACGCTTGTTGCCATGCACTTATTACTTTCGGCAGCACTGACCCTCAACGCTGTTGGCTTGGTAGCGAGCGCAGCCGTCAACACCAGTGAGTCCAGAATTAACATCTCATTTCTAAAGCTATCGCGGTCTCTACTAATCGTCACTAGCTTCCCCGACGAACTCAATATCGGAGCCAACCATCTCGTCGACTTCTGGTGCCCCTAACGTGACGCCACCGCCAATTCCAACTGTCACACTCCCCTCTCTGCCCACGCAATTTACCGATATCCCACTAGAAAGCCTTGAGTGCTACGACGAATGGGCTTCCGCCAGGGCAACCAATGCCTTCATCTCTGCCCAACTCGAATCAGTGGAGACGCGAATTACATCAAGTTTCAGCACCACAACATCTCTCAGCTCGACGACTTATTCCATGTGCGACGTGGAGCCTTACACGGGTCCTTATACCACACTATGCGATGGTCTTGCTAGAGATACAAGAACAGTCAGACCAACGACCTGCAACACGACAAGTTCCACCGCCACCGTGTCATGGAGCGATTGGGTCACAAGCACGCCTGCATGGGCATCCTCGTGGAGTTCTGCCAATCACGTTCCGTTACCGAGTTGCACGCCGGCTGAGGACTTAGACGCAGAATGTTATGCGCTTCATGAAGCATACAGTTGGAGACGCAACCAGACCGAAGCCACGGCGACAGCGAATAGTACCACTTCGCTGAACCCTCACGACGCTTCAGTCATGACCAAAGCCGAGAAGCCAACCTGCAAAACACTTCTCAGCCCCCCACCATCAAACCTCGCAACCAAAACCTGCCGTTTAGGCGTCGAGGGGTACGAAATGTACTACTGGCCCTCGGCCCCCCAACCCGGCCCTTCCTTCTGCGGCAACACCACGCGCCTCCCCGGCGCCACCCGCACCAACCCGCCCTACCCCAACACAGCCGTCATATCAGGCTTCACCCTCACCAGCCCCTCCATCTACCACTTCCTCAAGGGCGTCGCGGTATCCACCTCAATCGGCCGCTCAAAGAACGGCCGCCGCTACACCCCCGTCTTCGGCCTCTCCACCAGCATCCCCACCCCCATCCTCACGCTCCCGCAAGACGAATCCGACGTCTGGACCGCCCAGCCCACGCACCAGGGCCGCGGCATCCACGCCTTCTGGTCGTGGAAGATGGGGGTTGGGGGTTTCAATGCCGACGCCATGGTAACTGCGCCCGCGGCACCGTACTTCGATGCGTGTGTGCGCGAACGCACAATGTGCCACACAGACGACAAGACGCTGATTCAGGCGAATTATCGCCAGTATGCGGCGGTGGATATTAAGAGCGTGTTGGCGGAGTGGGATAGTGGGGAGTTTGGGGACTGCGAGTGGTATCAGTATTGGCAGGCGGGGCAGTGGCATGATAGGGAGGATGTGTGGATTGCGCCGGGGCAGCCGGGTGTGGCGACGCCGGTTGTGACAGTGGGGGAGGAGGAGCCGGAGGCTACGGGGGCGGTGCCGGGGTCGAGGACTGGGGAGGAGGGGGCGAGGGCTACGGAGTGAGGGGGGCATGGGGTTGAGGTTATGAGGGTGAAATGTATTTTTGATGGGGTTGGGGCGTGGAGTCTACTTTGGATATTGGACCATTGCTCATACCTATGAACAGACCTTCAAATTAATACACGACTGTGTTCTTGATATTACTACGAGAGTGTTGAGCATTGGCCTAGTAATTACCCTGGAGAAAGGATTCATGCAAGTTGACGACTCTCTCACGGAAATTGTGGAGAGCTCTTTTAGGAGCATTCCTGCACAAAAATGACGACTGTGCCCTTCAATTGAGTTGTATACTTTAGCGCATAGCTATCATATGTCGCATGTCTTAGGAACAGGAAGAAAAAAAAAGCTTTTAATACCAAGTTACCTAGTCATTCGTACTGGCGAGACTTATACCACGCATTTTAAATTGTATTTGGCGAAGAGATCGCTCAGGAAGTTAGATGCAATAGTTGATCACAGAAACACAAGTCGCAATATATGTATTGCAGTTCCCAAATCGATCGCTCCAGATTTAATGAACCTTTTCGTTCGTATTCATAAGAATTGAAATTTGAGGAAGCGGATGTAAGTGGCTAGCCGCTTATTCAAGTCTCTAATCATGCAGGAACTGCGCGAAGAACTTGGAAGCGGAGTTCTTTGCTCTTTCAAGGCTCTCCTTCTGCAGCTTGTTGGACTGATCGCCTCGAATAGCGAATCCATGATTCACCCCCGGGAAGTAGACATACTCATACGGGACGCCCAGCGTCGGAATCACCTTATTCGAGTACTCCTTCAACTCTGGAAGATACCGCTCATCGTTCTCCGGGGCCAATATCTGCACTGGCACCTTGACCGCATCGATCTCGCTCTTCTCGAGCATGCTGGGGTGAGCTGTCGAGATTACATCAACGAGCCCTGTGCCCGCGCCGAGCCTGAAGACTGCCCAGCCGCCGTAGCAGTATCCCATGGCTCCGACCTTGGGATACTCCTTCTTCAACGCTTCGGCCACGCCTTTGATCTCGGGCCATCGAGGCTCCTTGCCATTGCGCTGAAGGAAGGCCGCGACATCGAAGGCCGCCTGCTTCTTGGGATTTGTCATCATGTCTACAGTAATGACCTCGCCGCCAAAGCTAGCATTTATCAGCTATGCACACTTCGAATAAGGATGCACTGACAAGTCTGCCAAGTAAACTGTGGCGTCGGCCTCCTTAGCGAAGTGGTCGGCGATAACTCTCGTATTCGTAAAGGTCCAGCCTCGAGTTGCTTAGCCACGTGAAAGGTCGAGGATAAGGTCACTTACCGAAAATATCGTGGACAATCAGAATTGCTGCTTTTTTCGAGGTTCCCGTGACGTAAGAGTTGATACCGGCGATCTTAGTCTCACTTCCCTCCGGCTTACCGCCCCAGGCGAAACCAGACTTGCAGCAGTCGGACATGGTGACTAGCTGGAGAGTGATCAATTCCTCGCGCAATTGAAAATGTTGAATTGTATTGAGCAACAAAGTGGCCTGGAAGATCTTTTCATTTTATACACGGCATATCAGATTGGCCGGCGCTGAGCTTGATGGAATTTGGCAATGTTGACGCGATAGCGGGGCAATCACGTGCACGCTAGATCCAATTTCCTTTCCCAGGAGAGAACTATGACGTGACGATCCGCCATCGACCAGTCATCGACCAGCTTGCCTGGCGCCAGCATCTCGCATCTGATCAATGCGCTTATTTACCTTCGGACACGTCGGCGGGAAATCTTTGAACATGGTGGAATGTTCTCTCGGTCAAGAGCTGGAATGCGTTATCTACTGGCGATACTATTCTCGGTGGGATAGATGGAAATCGATGCAAGTCAGTTGCGTCATTGCTGAATACTTGAGCAGTGCATCGAAAGGCTTTTACACAACCCCTGCGGATGTCAAGACACCTCGTACGAGGAGAGCTTTCTGCTTTTCGTGCTGCATGGTAGTACACAGTAAGCGGAGAATGCTCGCAAACTGCAGCGGAGTCGGCGAACTCCCAATCCGTCAACAAACCAGCCGCTCGGCTTCGCTTGGAGAGACTCAACGCCATACTAGATCAAGTCGTGTTTTGGCTGCGTCCGATCCCTGTCACGTTTCACTTTCGCGGAATAGTGCAGCTTACGGTGCTCAGGGGATGGCCCAACAGTGTGGTTGCGTCCAGTCAAGGCCACCCTGCATCTGCATCTCGTCGTCGTGGTAGTACCATCTTACAAAGACATCAATTCCGGACTCTCGACACACATAACTTCTTGGCCAGTGTCAAGATGTCTAGAACACGTCGTAGGATTTGTTTTGCGAAACGAATTGTCTGTCTCGAACCCCACGCTACCGCTTGAAGCTGAAAGATGAACTTAGACGATTTATTTGTCTCTCTGCACAGAAACTTCCTCATCGCTCGTAGTTACTCGCTTATTGCACCCCAAGATGATTTAGCCCCCACCATGTTTCGCTGGCTAGGTTGGGCTGTCGGTTGCGTACCGATACGCTTATCCTCTAGTATAGTCGCGCCATCTACAAGAGGAATGGACGGATGAAACCTCCGTGACGAATGCATGCAGGGCTGAGAAACATGGCTATTATTGGTTTCCAGGCCCCCAATAGTAGAACGACAAGGCGTCCAATTTTCTAGGCCTTGGATGAAGTTGATTATACGAAAAAGCTGCCCACCACATCCTCTGCTAGCCTGTATATGATCCGAACTCCGGGCCAGCCCAGACGAGCTCTCCAACAAATGTGCGAATGATGTCTTATCAATTGGCCATCATTGGCGGTCTTTCCCTCCTGGTTTGGGATTTGCCGATGGCATGCCGGGTTGATGCCCATCTTTCAGACAGTACTTTACAACGCGGCGCTTAAGTGAGCTCGAAAAAGAATTCTCTTTGCTGAGTTCGCAAGACGCATTCATCATGTACGTCGCTATCACAGTGGGGCTCCTTACTTTATCAACGCTGGTCTGCTTCTTGTGTGTTTTACTTTGGGAGGCGCGCTATAGACTCGTCCAATCATGTCTTTTCGCATCAAAACGCCTGCTATTGTCGCCAGGCAATCGCCAGACTTGGGCAGACCTCTCAGCCAAACCTTCGATCGAGTCAAAGAGGCCTCCGCGTCTTAGTAGACCTGTACCATTAATGAAAGCCGAGTACGACGTCGTTGTGATTGGATCGGGTTATGGCGGTTCGGTGGCGGCAAGTCGAATGGCAAGAGTAGGCAAGCAAGTGGTAATACTTGAGCTGGGCCTGGAAAGATGGCGTAAGCATGCATATATCCTCTCATAGGCAGATGTCCCCTGTTAACGTATCTGTGGAATAGCTGGCGAATATCCGACGAACTTGAAAGAGGCTGCTCGCGAGTTTCACTGGTCTGGTGCCAAAGACTTCGAGAATACCACCCATGGGCGACCTACAGGACTGTACCATGTTATAAAAGGAGATGGACAGAACGTCTTTGTGGCAAACGGCCTTGGAGGTACATCGCTTGTCAATGCCAACGTTTTCCTTCGTGCAGACTTGCGATCGCTCGGCCTCGGCGAGTGGCCTCGTGACATTCGCGAAGATCCATATTCACTCAACGCTTGTAAGTCAAATTGATCGACATAATTTCATGTCAATGACGAATAGATGAAGACTATGCTCGGGCTGAGAGTATGCTCCAACCTTCTTCATATCCATCGTCCTACCCTACCCCGTCAAAACTATCAGTGTTCGAGGAACAAGCTGCGATAACTGGGCAGCACGCAAACTTTTATCGCGTGCCACAAACAACTGTCTTCCGCGACGGGCTGAACTCTTCTGGAGTTGGCATGAATGCTTCAACAGGTTCGGGGCAGGACATGACTGGCGTCAATGATGGTTCCAAGAATTCCGTCCTCATGAATTACATTCCTGATGCTTGGAATCATGGTGCCGAGATCTTCTGCGAGTGCGAGGTTCGACACGTCGAGAAGGATCCTAGCGGAAACGGGTATATTGTTTTCTTCGTATGGCGTGGCGCCGGAAGAGAAAAGCTCAAAAGGCAGTTTGATGAACAGTTGATGTGGGTCCGCGCTGTAAGTCGCAATCCACCACGGCAAATTGAAGGCGCTAAACCTCGCAGAGAGAGTTCGTTTTCATGGGTGCAGGTGCTATGGGCACAACTGAAATCCTACTTCGATCCAAGGCCCGCGGTTTGAGCATATCCCCGCTAGTTGGCCAAAAAATATCTGGTAACGGAGACAAATTAAGCTTTGGCTACAATACGGAAAGGATCGTCAATGGCGTGGGTCGGGATTCACATCCTCCAGGAACACTCCCGTGCGGTCCGACAATCACTGGTGTTATCGATAACCGAGGATCCAGAGCATCGCCAAATGTACTCGACGCGCATGTCATTCAAGAGGGTGCAATACCAGAGGCTGCTTCCCCACTCATTCAATATCTTCTTGATCAGTGTCCAAGCAAAAGTCCTCCAACTAAATGGAATATGCTGAAGCGGCTCATTGCAAGGCTGAGAACCATGCTCTTTGGATCGTACGCACTCGGAAGCAGCATCAATACGACGATTACATACCTAGTAATGTCCCATGATCACAATGAAGCTATCATGACATTACATAACGACCAACCCAAGCTACAATTTCTTGGTCGAGAAAGACATACGCATGCGAAATATTTACAAGGCGTGCTAACGAAGATGACACATGCTATTGGTGGCACTTTTATCGATGCATCACCCGAAACCACAGTTCATCCACTTGGTGGGGCAAGAATGGCGTACGATGGCACAGGGCGAACAGGCGCCGTGAACAGCACAGGACAACTTTTTTGCGATGTTGGTGCAAATGTACATGAAGGCATCATATGTGTTGATGCATCAGTCGTCCCCCGATCATTGGGTAAGAAGGCTTGAACCATGAGACCGTTGAGTAAAAGCTAATAATTTAGCTGTAAACCCTATGGCTACTATCACAGCACTGGCTGAAAGGACGTGTGACCTCCTCATCAAGAAGAATGGTTGGACGGTCGACGAAAGTCCAAATGGAAAATTGAATCTATACGGAAAACCAGCCAAAGTCGCACCCATTTCCAATGACGTGGTAGAAAACTCGAGTATCCTCCAGCAAAGCGATGGACAGGACGGCATTCGCTTTTCCGAAGTCATGGAGGGCAGTATGTATATTGGAGACGACATCATTGATTTCGACATTACGGACTCCGTCGCAAGGGGCGCATCGAGCACTGCGCGTCTCTTCATCACTGTGCATGTACCCAGTGTTGAAAAGCTGACCAACGTGTCTGTATACGCAGCAATGGTGACGGGCACATTGTCGTGCGGGGCCATTTCGCAACATCCTCTACTGATAACAAAAGGTCGACTACAGTTCTTCGTCACCGATGATACGGTATCAGACGCCACCAACATCAAATACAAACTGAAAGTCGCGAGTACAAATGGGGAGACATTTTTGGTTGAGGGTCGCAAGAAAATCGACTCGAGGATGTCATTCTCCATTTTGCAAGCCTGGAAAGCGACAACCAATTTGTACATGACAATACAACGCCCAGACGGCTCTATCATCGGCAGAGGTATTCTGCGCATATCATTGAGTAACTTTATCAATGAGCTTCGAACTATCGAGCCAGATGAAGACAATGCTCCATCGCAGAAGCTATATGCCCCCGCCAGATTCGTATATTTCTTCGCAACGAACGTCCTCAAATACATCTTCAGCCCAATACGAGCTCTAGACTATCCTAATGATAGCAGAACCGGATTTTTGAGGAAGCCGATGCCAAGAATCACTACAATCACGGCGCAAGATGGGGTGGTAACCACCATGAAGATTTGGGATCCGCTTCCCGACACACCGAAACATATAATGCCTATCCTGCTCATTCCCGGCGCATCCGTTGATGTAAGTCAAGGCCAAGTTACAAAGTGGTTGCTCTTGTTTCAACACAGTGCGTTTATAAAATAGTACATTGGTACCATTCTAAAGGCGATGGGGGGATTGGTGGCAATACCTTCGTGCTTCGCTTTATATGATTACGCTGACTTTGTGGCATCACCTTAGGACCAGATCTTCTCCTGCCCGACAATACACACCAACACCATTGATTACTTCACTACACTCGGTTATCGTTGCTACGTTTCTATTCCACGCTTCGGTATCAACGAAGTAGCAAAACAGGGCTGGACATGTTACGATGCTCGATGGGACATCAAAGCCGCCATGGAGTACGTACGAGAGCAAGAAAACGGACGAAAATTCTACGCCATCGTGCATTGTCTAGGAAGTATCTCGACATCAATCGCGCTGTTGACTGGAGTTGTCAATGCCGAGTGGATGGCAGGCATGACAAGCAGCCAGGTATTTTGTGATTTGAGGTTCAGCAAGGACAACGTCTTGAAAGCGAAAACCCCAACTCTCGCTAATCTGTACCGCGTAAGCTCCCACACGATCACACCCACATCTCTTCAAACGCATAGTACTAACGATGCCAGTCCATAGCCGGACCTTGGCTCGACCTACACTCCTCCCCCTCCTCTCCCCAACCCCAATTCCTCCTCGACCAGCTCCTACGCTTCTACCCCGTCGGCCCCACCCGCGAAATCTGCAACTCGACCGTCTGCCACCGCGACTCGCTCGTCTTTGGCCGCTGCTGTACGCACCTTCCCTCTATCAGCACATGCATATTTACTGACTCGAGCAGTCACGCACGCCAACCTCAACCACGCAACCCATGCCCACCTCGCCTCCTATTTCTCAGGCATACACATGAACTTCCTCACCCACCTCATGACCATGGGTGCCCGGGCCCCGCACCACGTGCGCTCGAACCTCAACCCCCGCCCTAACTCCCCTCCACCTCCCATCTCCTCCGATACCTCATTCGCAGACCTCGTCACCCCGCCCAACATCCAGCGCCTCGCGGGCTTGAAAATTCAGTTCGTGAGTGGTGGCGCGAGCGCCGTGTACGATCCGCTTAGCACGGCGACGACGTATGGGGAGTTGAGGGATAGGTTTGGGAGCGAGGGGTATGAGAGGGTGGTGTTGGAGGGGTATGGGCATTTGGATACTTGGATGGGGAGGGAGAGTGTGGGGGATGTGTTTCCGAGGGTGAGGGGGTGGGTGGAGAGGTGTGAGAAGGGAGGGGAGGAGGGGAGTGTTGGGATAATGGAGGGGAAGGAGGGGAAGGGGTGGTTTGGGGGGTGGGGGAATAGATAGATTGTGCTGTGGGATGTAGGCTTTTTGATGGGGGGTTTGATTGGGCTAGTGATGAGGTTTTAGATTGCAACTCGTCGGTGGGATTGAGGTTTTTTCTTTGATTGAATTGACAAGTTTGGTCGTTTTAAGATGCTATTGCTGGAGATTTGATGTGGATGTTACAAGAGAATTCTATTGATCGAATCTACACTTAATACAAACACGGACGCCCGTCTTTGTACAGGTCTGGCTTCCAGTCCAGAAACATCTTCTTACACTTAATTCAGCCTTAGGACGCAGTTGCATACTAATATCTCGGCGTCCTGTACAACCCCGTCGCAAGCGCGTTATTCCTCGCCGCATCCAGCCCAGGATCCGCTTCAGACTTTATAGACACGCTCAGATACTCTATACTGTCGTCCATACTCTCATACACCAGTACCAGTGTCGGCCCTAATCCCGGCGGGACGTAGTCCCCCCTCGTTTTAAAATCTTCCGCCCTTTTTCGCCAAACCGATTCGCTGAACCACTTGGCAACCCAGCTCATCGGTATGGCGTGGATAACGCAGATGGCATTCGCCGGCATATTTTTACCACTAGTTCCTGTCCGTGCGTTGCCGCGATAGGGTAGAGTTGGGAGATTAATGTCGTACGGCGGTAGCAAATGAGTTATCTCCTGGACTCGGCAGCCTCTATCATCGATGAGCTTGCCGAGCTCAGCAACCCTATCTCTCGAGTTCTTATACGTGCTTGTCTGTATCGAGAAGAGCATGGTTGGGCCTCTGGGGCTGAGCGTTGTTCCCTCAATGGCATCCGCGACTCGTCCTAGTGTGGTCGTTTCCCAGCTGAATCCCAACTCCGATTTTTCGTCGTGTCGGTTGAAGAGCGGTTCTTGGCCCCAATCGTAATCATGGAACTCTTCTCGATCGATGAACATCCAATATGCATGTACGAGCTCGTGGACGAGAGTTGTGGCGAGCAGGTAGAGCATGCGGTACTGGGTGCACCGCGAGGCCGTTGCGAATCCGTCGTAAAAGAATTCTTGGAAGATTGGGTTCAGGCATATGATTGGGTGCGAGTTGTTCCAACGCCGATCCGGCACACTGGGGAAGTCTCGCCTCTCGAAGTCGTTTACCCAGGGCAAGTCTCGAAGGCTCTGGAAGCATAAACCCCAGGCCTTGCCGTCCTTGGTATCGCGGTACTTACGAGGCCACCACATGAGCGATATCACGCTTGCCATGTCACGTAGATTCTTCTTCACGACATTTATTGCTTCGGGAGACTGTGCTGATGAGGATACACCCAAGTATTGCCTGTTCTGCGCGTCAGTACCCAAATGGCCAAAAGTGACGTGACAAAACCAAGCAAGGTGGCACTCTTCCTGTATTAGGCGCGACGCTAGACGTAGAGCTGGGAGAAGACGTTGGCGAAAGGTTGGTGTGTACTGCTCATAGCCGCGGAGCCAGCGCCGCTCGTCGAAAAGCGCGTGTATCGGGTTGGAGAGAGAACTGGCAGAAAAAGAGGGGTCTTCGAGGCAGTCTTGAACGTCAAATAACGAACGAAGTTGACCAAATATATCGATTACCTGGTGGTTTCCGAATGACATCTTGTAACCTGATCCAAGGCTTTGGGTGTGTAGAAAGTTGGAGGATTTTCCGAGTGGTTTAAACATGAAGTCTGCTGGCGCATTGTGCACATCGATGATCTGGAGCTTTGTGAAGACAGCTATGGTGGACACTGTGAACGCTTCGGTGTTTCGAGTAGTGAATCATCTCAAGATCTAGTGCTCTTGTGAGTATGGATGAAGTACTATGCAGTTCCTCTAATGACAGCTCTTTTAGTTGGCGTCTCGGGTAGTCTGCAAAATTCCAATATAAGAGAAATTCAATAGGAGAATAGGTGCAATTCTACACAATGTAGAAGAGTCGCGTTGAGCTCTGATTGTTTATGATGTGTCAGCGTGAAACATTGCCACATTCGTGACGGGTTATGGCGTTCGCAAAAGTATGTGACGACGCCATGTCCACGTGTCATATTGCTTAATGGGTACGTGGACAAGAACAAAGTGTCAGATGATCGAAATAAGTGTCAGCCTAAACAATTGGTAGTTTCTGACTGCAGTTCTTCGTTTCTTTACAGCAAATCGGTGTCCAAAATCGTGCCTATGAGATACTAAGATCTACTCCATCTCTTAGTCAATCTTAAACATTAGTATAGTTTAAAAGATGCGAAACGATGAAATCTATGAGTCGTTGTTCATATTGACTTTGTGTTTGGTAGGGCTCATGCCTACGTCGCCGTGAAAACTCTAGAGATAGTGCGACCTGGGTCGTGTTTGATAAGGAGAATCGGTACAAGTCGTTAAGGTAATTGATATAGACAATTTCCCAGAAGAGCACACCACAAGAAAGCCTCATGGATATGTTGCGATGTGGCGCGAAGAGATGATGTTATGGTAGTGGAGCACCAGACGGAGCGTTTCCGAATGCAGACATGGTGCCTTGGCATCTTCATCGCCCCGAGAGCGCGTCGCGAGGGTGGCATCGACGACCAACCCCATCATCAATGCATATACAGCGGCTGGGCGCCTCCTTGATTACTTTCCATGGAATTCACTGGATCTCCATGGACGGGAATGAGCCTGTTATGAGTATTCGTTTGCTCGACTGACTAGGTATCTACAGCTTCGCCACCTCTCTAGTCTGTATCCATTGCTGCACCTCCGCGTACGCTCCATAGTTGAATGGGAAGAACCTGGGACCGAGAATCTTCTTCTGTACCTTTCCTGTCACCGTCTTTGGAAGCTCTCCATCCGCGACGCGAAGAAGTGTCGGGAGCTTGTAGCCGGCCAGCCGGTTTCGGAGATCTCTTCGCAGGTCCTCGATGGTCAAGATGTGTTCGTGGTTTCCGTAAGTCTCCAAGAACGTGTCTGACATTTCCTCCTCCTGTAGCGAGACGAGCGCTGCCACTCGTTGCCCAAACTCCTCGTCTGCCACGCCCACCACCATAACCTCCGCAACATAAGGCAATGCTAATATCTCCCGCTCAATATCTAGTGCCGAGATCTTATAGCCTCCTGACTTGATTATATCAAGAGATGCACGACCAACGATGAAGTAGTACTTTCCCTCCTTGCGCGCGATATCCCCGGTTCGAAAATACCCGTCAGAGTCGTGTGCGGCAGCCGTGGCCTCGGGGTCATAGAGATATTTCGAAAACATATGCTGGAATATTTCAGCGGATTGAGACTGGGGAGCTCGCACATCACATACGGGACTCTTGACGAGAATCTCTCCCTTGTCGCCGTCTGACAGCTTGAGATCTATGCCATGCACCAGCTCCCCCACCGAACCATCGGGCGTTTCCGTGTCGTTTAGGTGTACTTTGAAGACTGCGCCAAATTCAGTGGCCCCATACCTCTGCACGATTCTCCTCTGCATGAGCGTCGTCCAGAAGTCATTAAGCGGCTGAGGCAGAGCTGAGGTCCCACAGAGGCAGGCGCGAAATTGTCTCGCACCGGCGATATATTTCGAGAGCTCATCGGAAGGCAGCTTTGCTAATTTGTGTTGATAGTGTCGCCTCATGCGCATGTAGATGGTCGGCACGCCCGAGAAGAAGGTCAGCCTCCGGCGTGGGTTGACTGCACCCTCTTTCCACCTGAGCCACATCCACGCCTCGTCGAAGCCTCCGCTGCGAAACTCGATACGACTGCCAGATATTAGGAATGGGAAGAAGTTGATACCTACACCGGTGGCATGATGGACCGGAAGCACATGCAACATGACATCGTCTTCGGCCAATTGGTAGTGGTCTGCAACAGACAGAGCGCAATCGAAGACAAACGACCTTCGCATCACTGCACCCTTGGGCGGTCCTGTTGTACCGGATGTGAATATGACCACACTCGGGCCGTTTTCTTCCAGTGCGCGGTCTGACGAGATATGGATATCAGTTGGACTGAGCGCAGGCGTGAGAGTGCAAGGACCAATTGGCACCGCTCGAAAGTGCTCGTTGCTCCTTGCGATTCTCTCCTCCAACTTGCAGCATTTCTCGAGATCCAGTGTGCTAACAAGCACCAAAGCCGCGCGCGATCTGTTGATGAAGAATGCCGCTTCTTCTACAGGTAGCGCGGGCGAGATGGGAACTGCTGCTCCACCTAGTGCTAGAATTGCCAGCATCGCCACCGCATACTCATAACCGCCTGCTGCGACAATCGCAAGATACACCTCATCCCGGCGTTCAAGAGCTTCAAGCGTTCCTGGATCAAGCGTGTTCAGGATCGTCTCACGAAGCGCAAGGACGTCGGATAAGAGCTCCACGTGCGTTCTCTCGAGGTTGGAGCGGAGATCATGAATGGCGATGCGCGCAGGCCTGCGACCCGCAAACCGTAACAACCGACTAAACAATGGCTGTGACGCGTGAGTACAGGAATGGCATGACGTAGTTTGGGACTACAATGCAGGACTTCGTACGGTGTTGGGCAGCACAGCGTACCCTGCATGCTTTGGCACTATGAGGGTGCGGTCGTCCATGTCCAGGTTACTCAGCTTCGCTCAGAATCAGCTCTTGCAGCGCGCCATCTCTGGCAGCGTGTGTGTAGGGTGGTTTTGTTCGCTCCACACGCCCCTGGAACCTAGGCGGACGGCGGGAATAACGAGTCACTGAGTGGGGTGTCATTCTCTTGTGGCATTTGCATCCGGTGAATGTCGGTACTTGGTGTCGATCGGTCGGGGACCCCGCACTTGCCCTTTCCATGTGTGGCTTAGGTAACGTTTCCATTCAACGTTGCCTGGGTCTTGGTTCAGTTTCACCATCACGTTCTCGTTGCTCGAAATTGGACACAGAAAGCTTCTAGACGGTAGTGATGAAGTTTTTGACGAAAGGGTTGTTTACGCCAGATCGCTGTCTATGTCCAGGAAACACAGTGTCACCTCGATTCCACCTCGACAGCATAACTTTGCAAAGAGCATCTAAGAAAACCTGAAACTCCATACGTTCGGCCACAAAGGAATTCTCATTCACTAGCGACGAATGGAATGGGAGCAACTAAGCGATTGCACACCACAATTGTGTATCCACAAGATGACGTTGCTTCATTATACAATCACCCCACGGCAGCAAGGTGCACACCTTGCTCGCTCCCTGGTCTTTCTGCAAGTCTTAATGCCTGGGAAATACGGAGTGCGTCCAAAACGCCGCTGCACACCGAGCCGAACCTGATGCAGCAGCCGAGCTGGACTGTTCAGTGGACAACGAACTTGCTTGGCAGGGAAGCTCGAACTCTAAATACTTGAAATCCGTCTAACCTTCCATTCGCCGCACCCGGTATTTTGCTTAAGCGTCTACAATTTCCACAACTCCACCCGCCGCAGACAGCACAAGTCGCGAACGTCCACGTTTTCGAACAATGCTCCCCAATGACCACTGGTAGACTTCGGATGCATCCTCTGGACCACAATTGGGCGATATTCAATATCTGTCCGCTAGCACAGCATGACGGTCTTGGCGAGGAACCTCTTCCCGCGGGTGATGGTCCGCTGGAGCGCCTTGGTCATGAAATTTCGACGAAGATGTGCCGAGTCTGCTCACCGCAAGTTGATCATGGGGCACCCCACCAGCCTGGCCGAATGCCTGGTGGCGAGGCGTACTCTTTATCATTACTCGATGCATACACGACCCTTTCTCAAGTGGATTTGGGGTCTGGTATGAGTCAGGCAAGGCTCTGGGACAGGGGCCTTTCATAACGAAAATGCCTTGATGCCAGCCAATTGGGTCTGCTGGCGACTAAAAATGGCACGAGGCCAAAAGCATGGTAGTGGGTGTCAATCAGCAACAGGGCATTTCCTATTGGCGAATGGGTGCTAGATATCTTCTGCCCCTGGCGTATCGGGGAGTAGCCTCGGCCTGCTCGGAGCGGGAGAGAAACGTCGCTATCAGTGAGATCGGAGGCGGCAAGTCGGAAGGCGGATGTATCCTGCCTGATTGGATCTTGATCTGATCATCAGCCCACGTGTCCTGCACGTATCGCTATGGGGAGTGTGCGTGGCGTCACCGAGCTGGCTGATGCCATGTTCCTGTACACGTCCCTTGACGCCCCGTCAGCAAACCGAATTGTCACCTCCGAACAGCGGCGTGTGATTCGCCGCTATTTCATACCACGGCTTAGTGTGCCCCTCGATAACGATTGGACTGGCAAAGACCCGTGGGATTCTTCGCTGTAGGTCATGTGCTCCACCCGGGGGTTCTCCGTTTGGACCCACGCTTCCGCGCGCCCGGATAATGGAATCTCGAGTATTAGGCTGCAAATTAGGGCGCTTCTTGGCTTGATGATGTCAATTCTTCCAGCCTGCCGTGCCAGCGAGGTGAGCTTCGACAAGCGGTTGGTGGCGCAGCTGCCTTCAGTGTTCCAAATTGGGGCCGCATATTTACCCTAAACGGTGAGGGTACAGTTGGATCTCACTGACGTATCCGGCAATGGTCGCCACTATCTCGACGGGAGTGAGGCAGGCACGATGATCCTCGCCCTTTGTGCCAGCTCACCTTGGTTTCCGGGTGTCGATTATGCACGCTGGTGGACGTGGCGGAGCAAACCAGGCTGATTACGGCCTCGGGGAAGCGAGGAGGATATCGCGGGGCGCAGAAAGCAATTAAAACACGGCTAGATTCAGCCCTATCCTTGTAGTCAGATGACACTGATATGGCCCTACAGTTGCATTGCAAGCTGCCTGTTACTCCAATAGGGAGGGTTGCGCCGGAAAAAGAAAACGGGACCTGATTCGCCGGGCCGAGTCTTGGAGGACGTTGAAGGGTCACGGGCGTCAGCCGCGGCCATGGCTCGCAATCGCACTGCGCAGCGAGAATGCACTCATCATACTCGGACGTCGGGGAAGGCGGGAAGGGAACGTTGGCCCACTTAGAGCGATGGGTGTACCTCGCTTGAAAAAAGCTTATCTTCGCGGGGAGCCGGGCACGGTAGCCGTACCGGTAGCTATGCGCGAGAGGATCCGTTTCAGGGATAGGTACATGTAGATGAGGCGCTTGCTGGCCCTCGGGAGGTACGTGCGGTTGTCCCACACGTGTGCAATGGCTCCGAGCGGTGAATGAGAAAAACAATCTTGCGTAGATGCACGAGGGGTTGTTTGCTCCTTCCCCGTGCTCCTAGGTGTGACGGTTGTTTTTTTGGCAGCTTATAACCTGCAGGCGCCCTTTCCGTTCCTCAAACTCTCAGCACCCACACTCTACTAGTACCCTTCTCTGCCTCTACGTCCACAGGAAACCCATCGTCTGGGCAGCCTCGTCAAACCACTCTCACTGCGGATGGCATACACCAAGCTTCACCTGGCCATCCCAGACCAACGCGTGGCGCGATCATTTGTCCAGACCGTGTGCATCTTTGAATTTCCGGATCCATCCTGTATCGACGAGGCCTTTGAAGCTCTGCAAGGTGGCCTTCTCGATGTCCTGGCCGCGTTCCCGTTCCTTGCAGGAGCGCTTGGCCCCGAAGACGAGAATGGCGAGCTGAAACTTGAGTATCCCGTCGAGGTTACCCAAGCTCATGTCCAGGCTATAATGACCAGGGAGATTCTCACCGATGAGAAGTACGCTTATGCGACATTGGCGAAGAACAACATGCCCACGTCGACATTCGTCGGACAGGTCTTCGCACCCAGATCCTTACGCGAGCACCCAGACATTCCAGACGATGTGGAAGGCATCATATCTTTCAAAGACGTCATCGTCCCTCCTCTAGGAATAGGCGCCATCTTCATTCCTGGTGGTCTTTGCATCAGTACCTACACGCACCACTCAGTCATGGACGGAACGGGCCGAAGCAACTTCCTCCGGCAGTTCGCACAGAGTGTGTCCAAGATCGCCAAGCCCGACAAGGCTGACAATGTCGACAAGGTCGACAGCCCTTTGACTCCATGTATGTCCGTCACATTCCCCAATCATGCTAATTGGCTAATGATGGCAAGGCTTGGATCAGCCCTGGAACGAGTCCGAGGCACGCATGGGGCTTGACAAGCTCATCCCCCTCCACTCCCCAGGACAGACTCCTCCAACGGCCGAGGTCTACGGCGATGGCACACTGGAATATAAGAAGACTTTGGCAGAAAACACTCCCTGTTCGGGAAAGATATTCACTATAGAAGCGGATAAGATCCGGAGCTACCGCGATGCACTGGTCGCTGGGGGTGTCAAGACGGAGCGGCAGATCAGCATCTTCAGCATCCTTGCAGCATTGGTTTGGATCCACGTCACTCGAGCAAGGTATCCGCACTTGGAGGACTACCGAGATGGTGACACGAGCATAGCCATTGCGGTCGACCTGCGCAAGAGAATGGTGGACCCTATCGGAGAAGGGTACGTGGGCAACCTAGCCCTAGGCACTAAAGCAACAATGTCGATCCCGTTCATCACGGCCGAAGAAATGTAGGTGAATTACATTACTGCCTAAGCCTTTCCCCGGGCGCTTCCTATCCATAGTCACACATAAACTCGGCCTTTCCCTCCATTTGCAAGGTCAGAGCTAACGTTGCGCAGTGTAACGGAGAAAACCATTATTGCCGCCATTCAGGCCATTGCGCACAGCATTGCCAAGATTGATGAAGCGTGGATCGACCGACATCTCCGTTTTCTGCGGCCAAGGGGGCCCATCACCGACACGGAACTGCACATGAAGCATCGCTTCGGGCCGGATCTGTACATGACGTCCTGGATGAACCAACAGGTCTACGAGGAATGGAACATACCCGGGGCGGGCACATCGAGGCCGACGTACTTCCGACGTGCCCACTCGGAAATCGATGGCGGCATCGTATTCATGCCTCGTCGGGGTGTCAACGGACCGTATGAGATCCTTGTCAGGATTGCTCAGCAGGACATGGACGCCCTCGTTGCCGAAGAGAGAGGGCTGGCAAGTTGGTGTGCGACAGCTCCCACCTGAGTGCAGGCTCATGGTGTGTGATTGGTTTCCACGTCCTTGATTCGTTTCCTTCGCCCATGTATGTCTCATGATGGATCTTTCGTACGTGGCGGGGTGCGGCAAGCTCTCGCTGGAAAAGAAAGAAAAAAGCTCTGACATCAATTCGGAAAATATGCATTTCGCAGGACTGGGTTTCATTTATTGTCGACTATTAGATATCCCCACATGTAGCTTTTAGCACTGTTCATGACGACCTGCTAGTATTTCAAGCAGCGATACTGTAACAATATATACCAAGGTACCCCGACATGTCCTAGACCAATACACGAGTTCTTCGGAAGCATCGGAGGCCCTTCACGAAAAGGGGAGAAAGGCGTGACGAATAGATGCACTGCAGTAGGGCGTAGCGGCATTTTGCAGGTCGTCTGTGTCACATTGGGAAGGAATTGATAATCAAGTCAAGTAGGGCAGCGCCACCTGTTTCGAGCGGCCGCTGTCAATATCTGCTAGACATGCACTTGCACGACCCGGTGCCACGGCTCGCGCCTCCCCAGGCTCAACGGCCCGGAACGGTGCCCCATTCCCATTCCCATTCTCATTCCATGCATTTCCACACAAGTCGATACAACTCCACATATCCATTTCACTCCCACTTGCACTCGCACTACGTGCGTCCACCTAGAGATACCGAGATTTGCCGCTCGCCCTCTTAGCGCGTTTGGGCGGGGCTCTGTGCTCCCACAACGCCCGCTCCACAGCCTCCTGCATCCTTGTGCCGAGGCTACCAACATGCACTTCCCGCCCTGGACAATGACTTCTAGCCGGGCAAGACGGACGGGGCTTCAAGCCTGCTCGCCTCAACCGTCAAAGGAAGAGACGTGGTACGCCACTGCACTTCACCTGCCATGACGGATTTTACCGACAGCCTCAAGCCCCGTCACGATGGCACGGCTACATTGCAGGCAGAGCGCGGTCGCTCTAGCGTCGACGTAGACGAGCTCGCCCGCCACCTGCTGTCTCGCGATGGCTTTCTCCAACGCCAAAAGAAAGTGCTGGCCGTTCTCAGTCGAGTCAAGCTGTTCAAGAAGGACCAGCAGATGAACCTATCGCGCCCCGACCGGTACCACCTAGCGCTTGCACGGGCTAAGGCGCTTCAGAGGATCGTCAGGAAGCACGGCTGGGACCACGATGATTACAAGATGTGCGAGTATTTGGTAGACGAGATGAGTCCCTTCCACCTGCACATGACCATGTTTGGTGCGTCTGCCGCTGCATTTGGCAGCTGATGTTGCGAGGCTTGCAGCATGGCTGATGGACGGCAGTGACCACGGTCCGAGAGCAAGGCTCCGAGGCGCAGAAGAGGCACTGGATGCCGAAGATTCTCGACTACGATATCATCGGATGCTACGCTCAGACCGAGCTCGGCCACGGGAGCAACGTCCGAGGCCTGGAGACGACGGCGACATGGGACCCTGCGCAAAAAGAGTTTGAGATCCATAGCCCTTACCTGACTGCAAGCAAGTGGTGGAACGGTGCCATGGGGCGCACTGCTACACACGCTGTATGTCATTTGTACTACGTCGTTTACGCCCGTTGCGTTTCACTATGCTATGACTGCATGACAGCAGGGCTGACGCGGCACAGATCGTGGTGGCACAGCTCCTGCTCCCGAGAAGTGACAACGATAAGGCCTATGACAATTACGGCCCACAAACCTTCATCGTGCAGATACGGGACAAGAAGACGCACCAGCCATTACATGGCATCGTCGTGGGCGACATTGGTCCAAAGTATGGCTATGCCGGCATGGACAATGGCTATATGCTCTTCGACCACTTCCGCGTGCCCAAGTCGGCCATGCTGTCTCGGTATGCCGAGGTCTCTGACGCAACCGGCGCATTCACTCGGCTCGGTCATCCAGCCGTTGTCTACGGCTCACTCACATTTGTCCGAGGGCAGATCATCATGCATGCGAGACTGGTTCTGGCAAGGGCTGTGACGGTTGTCGTACGCTACAGCGCCATACGCCGGCAGTTCAGAGATCGTGACTCGACGAGCGAGCAGGATGACGAGATGAAGGTCCTAGATTATCCCACCGTGCAGATACGCATCCTGCCGCTGCTCGCTACGACATTTGCGCTCCATTATACGGGCGAGATGATGTACAGCCTGTATCACAAGAGCAGAGAGACTATCGAGAAAGGGGACTTTGGCCCGCTTGCCGAGCTGCATAGTGCTAGCAGCGGGCTGAAGAGCTTATGCACGATGCTCGCCGCCGATGGTATCGAAACGTGTAGGCGAGCGATGGGTGGCCACGGCTTTGGCGGTGGAAGCGGGCTGGTAGGGATCAATGCTGAGTCTGTATCCTTTGACCCAATCAGGATGTCCCACTAACGTCTCCAGCTACCTTTCCAAGCCAACCGTCGAAGGCGATAACTGGATGATAACGCAGCAAGTCGCAGCCTACCTCATCAAGAAGATGACGGAAGCAGTCAAGGACCCCAGCGCCCCCGCCTCAGACCCGACAGCCTCACTCTTCCAATTCTACCTCGCCAACCGTGACCACCGCATCCCGCAAAGCCCCGTCCAAGGCTCTGCCACAGATGACCAAGCCATCGTCGACGTCTTCCAATGGCGCGCCGCAGACCTCAGCTACCGCGCCTATCACGCCCGCGTCGTCGAAAAGAAGCCTTGGACCCGCCTGATGATCCAACTCCACAACCTAAGCCGCGCATACTCTGAACAAATCCTCGTCACAAACTTCTGCAACAGCTTCTCCTCGTCCTCCTCCACGCTCTCAGCACCCACGCCCGCGGTCCTGCGCACCTGCTTCAGACTCTACGCCCTCACCACCCTCGACGCCTCCGCGTCCTCCTTCACCCTTACCAACGCCGTCGCTCCACACGCTGTCCCTGTTCTCCAGGACGCCATCCTCGATCTGATGGCCGAGTTGAGGCCGCACGCCGTCAAGCTGGTTGATGCGTGGAGTATCCCGGACTGGCTGCTGGACAGCGCGTTGGGGAGGAGTGATGGGAGGGTGTATGAGGATCTGTTTGATCGGGCGCATAGGAGGAATCCGTTGAATGGGGTGACGTTTAATGTGGATTGGAGGAGTGAGGAGATTGTGCTTGGGAGTGGGGATGGGGGGAGGGGGATTTTGGCGAAGTTGTGAGGGGGTGAGTAAGGGGCGGAGAATGGGGAAAGGGAGGGTGGGGGATGGAGATGGGAGAGAGTGTGGTTGGAAGGGGATGGTGGGGATGGGTTTTTGGTAGAGTGCTGCGTGCACTCGAGCAGTGAAATGCATCAATCGTTCTTGATTCCATACTTTTTCTTGTTTTGGACTGAATTCGCCTTCGCCCTAATCACATCTCGCTCTAAAAAAGACTGAGCGAACATCATCATGTCACCGCAACACAAAAAAAGGGTTCCGAAGTGATCTTAGGTAGTGCAGTGTTACTTCGTCCTTGGCATCCCCGCACGCTCCGCACACACGTGCATCAATTAGCCTGAAATCCCCTCACTACAATATAGTGGGGCCAGAGTAGGAAAAGAAAAAGGGTCGCGTGCGCGCTTGAGTTACACACATTCCCCATTCCCTCGTCGCTCGAATTTCAATCTCAATACAGGTCCCGTTTGCTCGTGCGCATTTTGATACCGTGGAAATGGTGTTTGTGCCGCCAGAAAGGTTCTCCAATGTGCATGGACGAGATGAGGAGGCATGTTTCTTAACAGACAATTGTTTCCGCGAGCGAAAGAAAAAAGTCAAGATGCGGGATTATGTTGCCTATTCTGTCCCTTTCCGATTCCCACGCGACAATTTTTCGATTGTACCTATGCAATCGCTCCAAAACCCCAGACTTGGGAATTTTGCCATGTCTACTCGGAGAAAATGCGTACAACTAAATCGGCTCATCCCTCGGCTCAATCATTACCTCATTAACAGCCACGTGCTCCGGCTGCTTAAGCGCATACAGAATCGCCTTCGCCACATCCTCCGCATCTAGCACCTTCGCGCCCGACGGCGTACCATACTGCTTCAGCGCCTCCTGATCCGTCGACAAGCCGAGTAGATCCGTCGCCACGTTCCCAGGCTGCACGCTCGAGACCCTGAGCCCCTTTCCCGCGGTCTCGACGCGCAGGCTCTGCAACGTCGCTTCGACGAAGAATTTGCTGGCGCTGTAGACGCCGAGCCCGGGAAACACTTTGCGCCCGGCGTCCGAGGATATGGCGACGATGTGGCCCTTTCCGCGGGAGAGCATGCCGGGGACGGTCGAGGCGAGACAGTGGAGCAGGCCTTTGCAGTTGACGTCGACGGTGCGGTCCCATTGCTCGGTTTGCACGTTGGACATCATGGTGAAGTACATGACGCCGGCGCACGAGACGAGGATGTCGATGGGGCCGAGCTCCTTGTCGGTTGTGCGCATGAGGTGCTCGACCTGCTGGGCGTCTGTCACGTCCGTCTTCACGGTGATGACTTTTCCGTCACGCACGGTGAGCACCCGTTTGAGGGCTTCGAGTTCATCGATTCGACGAGCGGCGAGAGCAATGTGGCAGCCTGCCTTTGCTAGGACGCAGGCCACGGCAGCGCCGATGCCCGAGGAAGCGCCAGTGATGACGGCGACCTTTCCAGTCAGAGGTCCTCGTCGTGGGAGAGCCGCTGAACCGCCCTTGGCGAAATGGCTCGAGGGTGGGCAGGGCAGCCAGCCTCGGGCAAACCAGTGGCGCGTGTAGGTTTCCAGCAAGACGGGGTCGACTTTTGGGCGCTCGACGCCCTCTCGAAATGGCCTTGTCTTGGTGTTGTCTAGGACTACTATGTCCCTCAAAAAGTCAACACTCGGCATGCCACTGCGCAGGATGTCGAGAGTGAACGCTCCCTCGCCGCCTTTTACAGACGCCCTCTTTTCTCGCCAGAGCGAAACCCAGTCGTCGAAGCCAAGCGGTTTCGCCGGGTAGCCCAGCTTGCTCAGATCATCAAAGACCTGTCTCGTGTCTACGGGGTCTGGATCACCGAGATGGAATATGATCTGGTCCGCCTCTGTCTGGTTACCGAGATGAACAATGGCCCTACTCACAAAGTCTACTGGAGTCATCTCTGCACGCCAGCCTATCACGTCCGGGAAGTAGCCGAGATGAATCGACTCCACGTAGAGTGCGGAAAGCAAATCCCAAGCATTGGCGGCTCCCGAAGCGCTGTGGCCGCTGATGGTACCCGCGCGATGTATTCGTACTGGAAGTCCTCGTCGACCCGCTTCGAGCACAAGTTGTTCAGCGACCCACTTCGTCTGACCATAGCCGTCTGCAAGCTTGGTCGGGACATCGTCCACGTCCAAAATTGCATCCTCAGGCCAGCCCACACGCGAATGTCGAGGGGGTAGTACTCCATTTGTTGATACGTGCTGCAAGGTGGCCCCACTGCGACATGCTAAGCGTAGGATTTCCCTTGTGCCCCCGACATTGGCTCCTCGCAGCGCAGCATATGGATACACCAAATTGACCGTTGCGGCTGCGTGAATGATCACCTGTCCTTCTAGACGAGAGGAAATCTCAGCAAAGGCATCCGGAGAGAGGCCAAAGCGCTTTCGGGAGAGATTGCCTGGAAGAATCTCCACGCGCTCCATGATGGTGTCGTACCACAGGCCCATGTCCAATAGGTTGCGACGGATTCTAGCGATGGCGGCTGGCTGGTCGTCCTGTGATGGATCGCTAAAACGGACGAGACATATTATGTGTGCCGAAGTATTCTCCAAAAGATCGCTCAAAAGGAAAGCTCCCAGAAAACCAGTCACACCCGTAAGAAGCACCGTATGAGCGTCCTTGAGCGCACATATCTTTGCTCCAGAAGGTGTTATATCCTTTTCCAAGACGGAATCGGAGCGTAGTACCGCCGGGAGGTCTTCCTGTATTGCCGTAGTGTGGCCATCTCTCACCGCGCGTACCGTCTCCAAGTGACCGTTCAAAGTCGGGGGATCGGCGAGGCGGGCGACTGGGATTCGAAAACCAAAGTGTGAGGAGAGTCGGGCTGAAAGATCTGCCAGTGACAGAGAGTGGCCACCGAGGTCGAAAAAGTTACTCTCCGGAGAAATGGCACTCCTCGATACATTCAACGTCATCTCCCAGATCTCAGCAACAGAATCGATGCTGATCGACTCTTGTTTGAAGCTTTGACCCTTGCCATGCGGAGAAGTCGGCCTCGAAGCTTTTGGTGAGGGTAAATTCTTCAAATCGACCTTTCCAGATACCTCGTGAGTAGGCAGCTCGTCCATTTCAACCCACAGGGCGGGAATCATGTACTGCGCCAGATAGGCCGAGAGCGCCTTTCGAGCCTTGGGGCTTCGGCCCGTAGTATCAATCTCGACGAGGGGACGATCTGCCATTGCGTCCTTATCGCGAACGACATAGGCTACTAGTTGCCGCTCAAGGCCTTCGCCGTATGCGACGACAGCGCAGTTTCTCACCCCCAAATGCGCCACTATTGCGTTCTCGACTTTTCCGGGAACAACCGAGTAGCCGCGGAGCTTAATCATAGCCCCAACTCTTCCTGTAATCTGCAGCAATCCGGATGGGAGAAGTCGAGCACGATCACCCGTTCTGTACATTCGCGAACCTGTGCTAGAATCGAACGGATTCGTGATGAAGGCTTTGGCGGTGGATTCAGGGAGGTTCAAATACCCGCGCGCGAGCAGAGGCCCACCGACGACGAGTTCACCCTTGACTCCCGGTTCTACTCTGTTGCCACCTTCATCGAGAATGTAGATTCGTTTCGGATCTAGCGGCGGCCCAACTGGGCAATGTAGAGCATCGCTATCGAGCTCTTTGAGCATCTCCTCGATGTCTCCACAGGCCACTTCATGAGTCTCGCACGCGCTGTAACAGTTGAGAATTCTGGCTTGTGGCAAGGCTTTGATGGTTCGTCGGGCTAGATCTGTGGTGACAACTTCACCGTTGAGCCACAAGGTGCGCAGATGCGGAAGGCGGTTTTTGAGATCTTGGTGACGTGCAAGTACAGCAGCCAGCAGGGTAGGTGTCATGAGCGTCTCAGTGATTTTCTTGGAGGAGAGCAGGCTGACAAGCATGTGGGGATCATAACTCGCATCGTCTGGGACTGCAACGACAGTGGCTCCGCGCAGAAGCGGGCGAATGATTTCCCACACGAAGAAGACATTGCAGGCTACTCTGTCACCGGGGCCGACGTCAGATACGTGGAATCGGAGTTCGTATGACAGGACAGCAGGTCTATGGGCGATGGCAATACCTTTCGGCTTGCCCGTTGTCCCAGAAGAGTAGCAAACAAAGGAAAGGCGGTCCAGGTCATCATCGGGCGGCAAAGCTGGCAGCGAAGCGGTGGCATGGCCGCTGGCCTCGCCGTTAGTCTGGGGTAGGTCTTCGTCGAGGGTCAGAATGGAAACGCCCTCTTTGATTTTTCCAACCTGAGCACTGTACGTGACGACGACGACGGGACTCGCATCGTTGAGCACATCTGTCAAGAGATCGGAAGGGTAGGCGAGTTCGAGGACTAAAAAGGCTCCGCCAGCACGAAGGGCGGCCAGACAAGCGATTACGTAGTCGGCACTGCGCGGGAGGAGAATGCCAACAAGGGAGTCGCGACCCACGCCCTGGCCGCGGAGGCGGTGAGAGAGAGCCTCGACACTGTCATGAAGCTGTCGGTAGGTAAAGGACGTGTCTTCGTCCTCCAAGGCCACGGCATCGGGCGTCGCCTCTGCCTGTTTAGTGAAAAGAGTTGGGAGGTCCTTTGTCGTGTCGATGATGGTGGTGGGCATTGTGATTGTGGTTGAGCGGTATCGGGCCGGCGGTCTGGAGCTGCTCGATGGCTCGGCGGTGTGCAAGCACGCTGTTGAGCGGTGCAGCGGAGGCAATTGAGGGCTTTAAGGGTCCATTGGCGGCCAATTTGTCAAGGAAAAGCAAAAGTGGGAGAGAGTTGAAAATGGTTGAGGCGGGATGGAGCTAGCAGGTACGTCTGGCAAGGGACCAGTGAGCGGCCGCTTAGCTGCGCCGTTGCTCGTCGTGGCTCACAGCAACAGCAACCGCCTACCCCTTGGCGCCTTCACGTGCAATGTCGACATCGTCCCGTGCTCCCCAGCGACCGCTTTCTGCTAGCCGTCCGTACCTTTATTCGATGGACAGCGCCGTCGTTGCAGCCGTCGCGTATCACGGCCACCTCAGACTCTTGTCGAGCGGGTCTAGGTGCGAGGCCCGAGCAGGATCTTGCGCTGCTTGACGTCAGCTCTGAAAAACCCTGTCTGGCACGGACAAGACTCCCTGCCATTTCACAGGTGCTGGCGAGCAATGCAGCAGGCGAGATTCGAGTTTTGCATCTTGATAAACAGCCTGTGGGGGGCGAATTGTCGCCTCCAGGAACCACACCAGAATGGAATGCGGCTAGACGCGGCATATCCTGACGAATCAAATTTTGATATCACTACCCAAGTCTCCCTCTGCTATGCGAAAACGTCAACTGCAATGCGCTCGTTCCTCATACTTTCAAAGAACTTCTGGATCTTCTCCGGATCTGTGCCTTCCTTCGCTTCAACCCAGCCTCTAGCCACCGTCTTGATGCCCTCGACGAGGCCTGGCGAGCCGCAAAGGTAGACTTTGGCACCCTGCTTCCACAAGTCTATAATGTCCTTTCTGTCCTTTGTCATTCGGTCCTGCACATACTTGCAGCCAGCGGAGCCTGGGTGATCAGGCTCGCTACTGTATGCATACCGAACATCGACAGCTCCTTGTGCCACCCATTGCCCGATTTCTTCGCGATAGAGCGAGTCCTTGGCTGCTGAGCGGCATCCGATGAAGAGCAGCGCAGGAGCGAGCTTCTGCTGAGGATTGGCAGCAATTTGCGTTGCACGTTCTTGTACGAAAGCACGAAAGGGCGCAAGGCCTGTGCCGTTGCAGAACATGACGATCGGTGTTTGACTGGGCGATGCCGGCATATGGAATGTTGCTGGCGCTGTGCGGATCGAAACGGAAATCGCGTCTCCGGACCGCAGCGAGCTGAGGTACGTGCCAGCCACACCCTGAAACCGCCCAGTGCCTGCGAGTGATTCGTCGTTTATGACGCCGTACGTGATACTGCAGGTTCCCGGATCTCGGAGAGGCGAAGACGAGATGGAATAATGTCGTGGTCGCATCGGAGGGAGTAACGTCAGGAACTCGGCAAACGGAAGAGCAATCTGGGAATGCAGTTCTAACAAGTCCAGCACGCTGATTCGTTTTGAAACGACCTCAGTCTGATAAACAGTGCTAGCAAGTAGATCGAGCTGCTCCAAGGTGCTGCTATCCGACGTGTGTTCCGTTAGCACTTGAATATTCTATACTCGTAGTTAGTCCGTGTCCAACGAGTCGCAGTCACAGTCTACTCACTTTTTTCGTGGCAGGCTGCGACAGCTCGACGAA
Source organism: Polyplosphaeria fusca (assembly GCA_010093805.1). Classification (NCBI taxonomy): domain Eukaryota; kingdom Fungi; phylum Ascomycota; class Dothideomycetes; order Pleosporales; family Tetraplosphaeriaceae; genus Polyplosphaeria; species Polyplosphaeria fusca. The sequence continues at coordinate 157,128 of ML996125.1, read as the reverse complement.
ACCCTTTAACAAATCTGACACTGATGTGGGTGTATTCTCAGGGAACGTGACGGGTCCGCCTGCCCGGATGGTGATGACAGCATCCCATGGCAAGCTGAATCGATTGAGCACTCTATGCACAACCTCATCAGGGTTGACAGGGAGGACGGCGAGATAGTCTCCAGCTTCATACTCCAGTCCCTCTGGCAACTTCAGCACAAGATGGCGTTTCTCTGGTTCTCCAGTTGCCGTCAGTCGCTTTGCCATGAGCACCTTGCCTTGTTGAACATCGTGTTGAAGATGCGATGCACGGGTTTTCGTAGATATGTCCATGTCGATTTGGGGACCTTTTTGCGATTCCGAGACCTCAACCCTGCCAAACGTCGAATGTACTGCAGGCCAAAGTTTGTAGTCTACCCACGCGTCGAAATCCTCGAACATGGAGTTCTGCGACGCATCAGATATTCCCAGTTCAGAAATCCGAGTCCCACCTAGATGCTCTAGTTTTCCATTTATTAGCTTGGGGATGCGCTGGAAAGTCGAAGACCAGTCCTTGTGTCCGCAACCGAAAACTGCGTAGTGCACGCCTGTCAATGACTGGCTCTCAATGGAATCTAGCCAGGCAACGAATTGGCGGGCATTATCCGGAGGCTCTCCTTCGTAACTGGACGTCACGATGATAACCGGCTGGTTCCTGGGCAATGCATTCATTCCAACGTCGAGGTCGTGGGTTGTGGCGTGAAAGCCATATCGTCGCGCGTCTCCGGCAAGCTTCTGTGCAAACGCCTGGCAGGTGCCGCTATTCGAACCGAACAATATTGTCATTGGCTTCCCATCCGAATGTCTCGAAGCCAAAGTGGGTGCGCGCTGGAGCTCTGTTTCTTTGAGCCCACCTGCTGGGGCGGACAAATTAAGCTGTAGAGTGGTTGCAGAAACGCCTTGGCGCAATGTTGCTCTAACATACAAATCGTCTGGCTTGATGGTGAGATTCGCTTTAATCTTCAGCTTGTATGATTCATCATCAAGTCGAAAGTCAAAGTTTTGGAGCAACATGGCAACAACGAGCAACGCCTCTTGCCAGGCCAGTGGTCGTCCAATGCAAGCTCTGATACCAGTTCCGAATGGCTGGATGTGATTAGCCAAGTCAAAAGCATACGACCACACGTTCCTACCTTCCAGGCTCCCGGGGGAAGCTTGTCAAACTCCTCGTCGAGCATCCTTTCAGGCCGAAATTCATTCGCGTCGTCGCCATAAACTTTGGGGTCTCGCTGAATTTTCGCAATCAGGCATAATATTGGCCATTCCTTTTGCAAAGCGAAACCACCGACAGTGGGTGGGCTCTCCGTGTTCTCATCACGAGGTCCGCGGGAAATAAGCGGTGCCGTAGGGTGCAATCGAAGAGTCTCGCGCAGGATCGCACTGATGTAGTTGAGATTCTTTAAATGATCCACCGTGATTCTGCCTTTGCCTACGACTTTGTCCACCTCTTCTACTGCTTTGAAATAGGTGGAGGGATTCTTCAGCATGTTGTGAAAAGCAAAAGAGAGCAGTCCAGACGTTGTTTCGTGACCTGGTATGATTTAGTGTTGTTGAGCACAACCTGGAATTGACTGACCTGCGACAAGAAACGTGGTGAGATTCGCCGCAATCAATTCGTCTCTCATACTTTCCCCAGTCTTGGGGTCCTTGTTGTTGATCATGGCATCCAAGAGATCTTTCTTGTCAGTTGGGTTTTGCCGCCTGTGCCTCACAATCTCCTCTGAGGTATCCTTCATCAGCTTAAAGTTGCGCTTCACTAATTCGTTTCGATTGCGCATGAAACGCTGCACAACTTTGGGAATCTTTTGACGTGCGCCGCCTTCCGAAAGTACAGCGAGCATGGCATCGACGAATGGGTGCATCTCATCTTGGTAAAAGGAATTGAACCGGAAATTCATAGTGCAAAGAGCAATCGTGTCGAGAGTCAAACGAGTAAAGTCGTCGGTAACGGGAATCTTGTATGACGGCCCTCTACGCGCCCATTTCAGAACCAGTTGACTGGCAATATCGTGCATTTCTGGAGAGTTTTGGTATGTGTATACTGCTGGTATGAAACAACTCACCATCAAACATGTTCCGAATACTCAAGGGTCCGAACGCTGGGACGAGGACTCGATGGGCTTGCCCCCAGTCTGGCGACTTTTCAGACTGGGCCAGGAACACTGGCATTGTCAGTAAAGCTGAGCTGATTGACGAGAGGGTAGGGCACCTACAGCCATCAGGGCCACTACCGAGATCTGAAAGGGCTCGGAGGCCAGGGCCAGCGGCTTTGAAGAAGCGCGTCTCATCACAGACCTCTTTGAACATTTCATGATTTGAAATGACGACCCGTTCCGTTCCACTGACGGTTATTTTGTAGATTGGACCGTATTCGTCGGCGAGTCTCTCCAAGGGCGTCAGCGGAGTTTCGCCGCCAGTAGAGACATCGAGGAGGTTTCCAATTACTAGCCTTGTGAGAAGGTGGTACGGGCAAAAAGAGCGCGTCGTGTTGCTAGCTTACTGGGTAGTCCGGGAGGGGAGGGTATAGTCTTCGCCATTGTATAAAGGAAGATGGTGAGGTAATCAATGTATGCCACTCAAGACTAGGAAAGGTGTGCTCGACGACATGCGTGGAATGGACTTGTAAAAATTGACCTCGTCTTCATGTTGGCCTTGGGTATAAATGGTTCACGGTATTTTTTTCGAGGCTGAGGATCTTGTCCGAATGCGGCCCTTACTGCGACCTGAAGCAGTTCAGCCCAAACTCGGCCGAGGCCCGAGTTGAAGGCTCCCTTCACATCGAGGTTGAGCAAGCCGTCCGTGAGAGATGGTAGTACTTGGCAGGGGGAAATTACCGCCGAATAAAAGCCCGACTCGCAGCGAAGATGAAGCTGGGCGGTGTGAGGTTCTTCCCGTCCCACAGGCCTGGCTCGCTTGTACCGAGTCTTGGGGACATCTAGTCAGCTGTACATGGCATTGCGCTTGGTAGGAACTGGACAGAGCCATGTTTGTTCAAGCCGGCGGTTGGTGATGGTTGACCGTTGGGTACGGCAAGGGACGAGGACGAGGCAAGTGCCGGGGCGGGGCTGAGGCAGGCGCAGTGACGCCGATGGGCCTCTTCAGCCTCCTCTGCGAATTGCTTCAATCGAAGACTCCAACGGCCCTCCAGCCATCGGGCTGTGCTTTTCTCTGCCCGAACCTCGTGCGACCATGGACCATGCCGCGGTATTAATGATTCGGCGCGCCTCACCGTCCCGCTCCAATCCAGATAGGAAATAGTTGCAATCTTTAACACAGACACGTTGGCAACGGCTGCACGTCACTACTCCTCTCACCACTGCTCGACTACTTTTCTGCCTACCTAGCCATAAATACTGCGCTTGGCGTCGTCGTTCCTTACTCGCCCTGAAAAGGGTTCCATCCCGCGAGGCGCCGGCTCCCACAGGAGCTACCCTACATCAGAAAAAGCCTAGCCCGTAATTCCCTGCGTGTGGGACCCCATTGGCGTGCCTTATTCCGTCACAGATAACTTTACACGCCCCGCTTGTTGCTTCGCCCGTTTGTTGCATCCTCGCTCCTCTTTCCACAAACGGAAGCAACCACGCTGGGCCATGTCGTATCGAGGTCGTCCTAGCAAAGGTTGCGAGTCTTGCAGAGCTCGTAAAGTAAAGGTGCGTACGCACTTTGCTGCTACTACACACCGTCGGCGACTCCGAATTGTTGAGTCGGGCGGTGGTGGCATCAAGAGACAGCTCTAACTGTGCCAGTGCGACGAGACGAAGCCAGTATGCAATCGCTGCAAGAAGAGCAACCATGACTGCAGGTACCGCGACCAGGGCGACATACTCTTTCGGAACCAGACTGCCGTTGCTGCGCAGAAAGCTGAGGACTCGTGGCGGAAGAGGGCGAAATCCAGCCAGCGCGTCGAAGCCGAAACCCATGCCCAAACCTCACCCCCGAGCGATCATCATTCCCCCGGAAGCAACGCCAGCCACGAGTCCACGCCCGGGTCCGAAGCATCGACGTCCCAACTTAACATAGGCGGTCTCTCCATCGCCAAGGACTCGAAAGCAGAGCTGCGCCGTGCCGCCTATGAGCGTCTTTTGTACGATTTCGTCATCTTGGAAACTCCTGGCCACCCTGCAGAGTTGCCGTCGGATTCACTGTGGGATTTCATCCCGCATCTCTACGAGAAAGCTGCCGAAGGCTCGTGCTTCAAGTACACTGTGGATTGCGTGTCTTATGCCAACTATGGGGCGCGAAAGGCGTCTATGCAGGCTCAAGCCCTAGCCGAGGAATATATCGGCAAGGCCATTACGTCTGTTCAGAAAGCGATAGCAGACCCTAAACAGGCTAAAAAAGATGAGGTGCTCGCGTCTGTATACCTGTTGGGCTTGTACGAGGTATGAGATCTACAATCTTTCCTATCCGCGTGCTAACATCTCCAGAATCTGACTTCGGCCAATTACACGGGCGCTTATCTCGCGCATAAAGAGGGTGCTAACGCTTTGTTGAAACTTCGAACAATTCGGGAATTTTATAAAGATCCAATTTCAGCACGTTTGTATGAAATTACGTTCTCCCAAATGGTGAGTCCATCCTCGCAGCACTCGTTCCACCGCATTTACTTAGTCGCCCCATCCACAGCTCCTAGGCAACTTGCAGACCGCCAAGCCCCCTACTATGCCCATTGACGATGTCATTGCAGCTAGACAAGACATCCCACACATGCACAATGCGTCCGGCATTTACGTCATTCAACTAGTTCACAACGAGGCCACACTACATGCCAAATGGCACGAATTGAAATGCAGAAGCAACGCTCCATCTTCCCGGGAGGAGTTGTTTGACATACTTCACGAGGCTTTGGAGCTAGACGCTGACTTTCAGACTTGGGAAAGCACTGTTCCCCCAGTCTGGAAATACGAAACCGAGCGTAATACGCCCGAAACCCGCTCAAAGTACTCCTTCCAGTGGACCGGGCTGTTCCTCGATAGCAGAGGCGCTCCTTCTGAGATTCTTCGGTACACGTCGCTCAAAAAAGCCTGGCTCTGGACTTTTTTTCGCACCACTCGCCTCTTTCTGCTGAGAGATTGCGTCGAGATACTGAACTGGATGCTGAAAATGCCCGAGCCTTTGCCAACTCAGCCTGGGAAGTTCCGGATCGGACGCAAGGCGCTGGATGACACCACACTTACCATCCACCACGCCTTTTGCACCACGCATCTCGTCAACCTCATTGAGAAGAGCTGCTCGGCCGTCCTAGGCCACTTCGTCGTGCCCATTTCCGGTAAATCCGACAACGACGTCATGGGAATGCGCGGTTACGCTTCGCTGTGGTGTCTAGGTGTCGTCGACGCCATCCTGCGCATGGGCCTGGCTCCTGATTCCGGCCCACCGCGCTCTCCCTCCCCACCACACCAATTCCGACCACCTTCCGCCTTCTCCAGCACCCCCATGCCCACGCCCGCAATGTTTCGCCTGCCGCCCCAGAACCAGTCTCCTCTGTACTACAACTCCCAAGCCGCCATTCCTACCCCGTCAGACTTGCCCAACCTAGACTCGATTCCCCCCAACCCAACCGACCCCATGGACCTCCTACCGCCATACCTCTCAGACACAACCCCCTCTCCCTCCATTCCCACAGGCCCCGGCGCCATAGCCGCCACCCAAGCCCTCGCCTCCTTCGAAAGCTACCTCCCTCGCCCGCACACTTCCCCGACTCCTCCCTTTTCTGCCCCACCCCCGGCACACAATTCTTTGATTCGCGCATGGGACTGGGAATCCTCGGACCTGCATGAAATGGCTATGCCCGACCCTGGCCCGCCGGCACAGCCGGCACACACGTCCAGTGTCACGGCGCCGCAGCCTAGCAAGATTGATGTGGTGGCCCGCCGCGAGTGGATCCGTGGCGTGCTGTGGTACATGGGGAATGATTTGGGGATTAAGAAGGCGCTGGCTGCGTTTCGGTATGGGCATGAGTCTGGGTTGTTTGTGGGGAGTGGTGGGTGGGGGCATGAGCCGGTGAAGGTTGGGGAAAGGAGGTGATGGAAAGGGTGGTTCATATGCTCTCGGAAGTGCTATGTTTTTTATGTCAGTGTAGTGATGAGATACGGCCGAGACGGATATCTGGATTGGATCGGGTGGGAATTCGTGATGTTTAGCGACGGAAGGGTGGATATTTGGTTTAGTGGTAGTGTGTATGCTGTGTGTGTGCGTTTAACTTCGTGTATGCGTATCATAAATCTGTGTGCTGGTATCATTTCTTGTCATCCCATATTTCACCGAAGACGGGGTATCACATACATCCAACTCCGTCTCCTCGTAGATACTACATATCACGCCCCCACACTCCCCCATCTCTCCTCCCCAAACGCATCCCGAAACTCTGCTATCCTTACCCTACTCATCCAAACCGTCAAAACCGGCACCCTCCTCCTCCTCCCTACCCACTCCCTTCCCCTTCCCCCTCGATCTCGATCCAGCCTCTCAAACGCCTCCTCCTCCTCCTCGCTTTCCTCCTCCCTACCTTCTCCCCCCTTCTCCTTATCCCCTTCCCACCGCCCCTCCACACTCCCCAAACTAACATAAACCCACCACCCCTCCCCCTCTTTCCCCCCCGCTCTCCGTCTCAAAACCTCAACAACACCCACCCCTTTCCCCGTCGCTTCCCCGGCTGCGCATATAGCTACCACCCTTCCCCTCTCCCCCTCTCCTTCACTCTCCTTGCCAAGGATGACGGACCGAAGTTTATTAATGCACGAGCGGGTGTTTTCGTTTTTGCGTATCACCACCGGCGTGCAGGTGCGGGATAGGCGCTCAGCGAGAGGGGATGTGTGGAGTGGGGAGGGGAGGAGGGTCCAGGGGCGGAGGAGCGCAGATGGATCTGCTGGGAGGAGGCGTGGGCGTTTTTGTGCTGGAGGGTTCGAGGGAGCGGGGGAGCTGCGTTTCTTGGTCGATGGTTGTTGGTCGGAGGAGATGGTGGGGAGGGTGGGGGCTTCGCTTGAGGGGGCGGATGGCGGGTGCGAGGGATTGAGAGAGCTTGTATGGTCTGAGGGTGTAGTGGTGGTGGTTGTGGTGACGGCGGCTGCGGGAGGCGTCTGTTTGGCCGATTTCTTGTCCTTTTTTCTGCTCATGGCGGCGGGTTTCGTGGAAATCGCGGTTGGGCGCAAGAGAGGTAGGGCGAGACGGTGGGGACGCCGTGGGTTTGGGGAGTGCCGTGACGCGACGCGGGAAAAGAAGTTCAGGGTGGAGCGGATTTTAGGAATGCGCTAGGCTAATCGCCGGGCAGGGGTGTGGAGTGGAGCTTGATCTGATCTTGTGAGATTAGCACGATTACAGCAAGTGGTCCGTGCAATTGCATTGATTGATGATCTAATACTCATCGTTGAGTGCTCATAATTATGGACATGAGTCTGATATAGGAACAATCGGCCGCTTTTGAGTCCTTTTGTCTAGCCCTCCCTACAAGCCAAATTGCCTCTCGACTTCGCGCCTGCTCCTTTCCCTCTCTGCCTCCCTCTCCATCGACTGCCGCCTCTTCTCTGCCTCCTCGGTGATGCCTTTGACGCCCTTCTTCCGCTGCCGCTCCTCGTACATGGCACGGCCCTTCATGATCCTCTCGACAATCTCGGCTGCGTTGACGTTCTGGAAGTCGTGGTTGTCGATCTCGCGGTAGATCTTGAGAGACTTGGCAGCTGCATAGGGATCATAATCGAGCGGCATAAAGGCAGTGATGCCGTGGTACACCGCCGCAGGGGGTTCGGTAGGCGACCCATACGGAATGGTTCGGAGGAAAGCCTTGGAGAGAGAAAAGGGAGCGCCGAAGACGACGGCATGGACATACTGCAAACGTCAGCCGAGCCTCGAAATTGCTATAAGAGTGCTTACCTTGCACTGAAGCACGCACAAACCACGCTCGAAGATGTTCATGATCGGGTAGTTGCTCAGCTTCCAGTGATTGATGACGTCGTCGTCGTGAATTCCAGCAACCAGGAACAACGGCCCATAGTCCTCTCCAGTCTTGTGTATCCGTTCTTGTCGCCTCTCTTCGGCGTACCAGCCAGCCTCTTTTGCAGCCTCTTCTTCAGCCGTGGTCACCTGTCGCAGGAATGCAATGTGCCCCGACGAGAACAGATCCCATCCGCCATCGACGTAGACGACTCGTTGGCCTGGCTTCGCTCCCTTGCCTTCGATCAGGCGCGAAAAGGTGCCCTTCTCCTCCTTTACAGCGTGGTGGTGCGAGTGCGTGCTCCGCCGTTCGACTGCGCCGGGGCGTACGGGGGCAGTCGGTGTTGGAGTGCTGGTCGTCGTCCTCCGCAGCTTCACGGCCGACGAAGCGTGCCAATACCAGACATCGCAACCGGGAGCCAGGCCTGTCGCGTCGGTGGCATAGTCCCGTATCCGCTGCATCATGGCCTCGCCCGTGCTCTTGCGCTCGGCGTCATCGCCGGAGCCCTCGTCGCCGGCCAGCACCTTATCCAGCGAGCGTATGTGGTGTCCCTTGGAGTACAGCAGCATGCGGCCGACAAGGTCCGTGGTCGAGATGCCCGGCGTCCGCTTGACGACCTTGAAGCGCCCTGCCGCCTTGACGTACCGGTAGCAGTCCTCTCCGCTCGCGTCCGAGGTGATGTCGTCGCCGTGGACAACGAACCAACAGCCATAGTGTGTTATCCACGGTAGGGAGGTGACGTAGGGGGCTTTGGGGATTGCCTTGGTGGCCCAGCGACAGGCCTCGACAGCCATGATGCTGCATGCATATTAGCCTCGATCAGAGTCGTTGAGCGCTGCAAAGGCACCGTTCGTCCAGGCGCATCACCGTCGGGCCCTTGTTCTCCAGGATGGCCTCGTCCGAGTGCACGCCCACGAGCAGCTCGGTGCCCAACTGGCGCGCCTGCAGCATGGCGCCGGCATGGCCTGCGTCGGTGGTTAGCCATGGAGTTATAGATATATTCGCAACGAGGTACAGAGTGTGGAGAGTGTTACCGTGATGGCTAAAGTCGAAGCACCCATCGATCCAGATGCGGGCGTGGTCGACGTCGACGTCGTCCTGGGGCGTGACGGGCCACTGGCCCTCGGCGGGGATCCACTCGCCCTGCGACGGTGAGGGGGGTTCGCGCATGGTGGTGACGTTTGTAGGGACGGACAGTACGTACCTTTGCGCTCTGCCGTCTGATCATGGCCGTGGGGGGGAGGGACCGTTTAAGCAGAGGGGGCAGTCGAGTCAGGAGCCAGGCAGTGTCAGGGCTGCAGCGCACTGGATATGGATTGGATATGGCAATCAATGGCAACCGTGGATCGAAAGGCAGCGTGCCCCGCGACGACGGTGAATGGCGGGCATGTGACGCGGTGGGCAGGTGGAGCGGCAGGGTTGGTGGGCGCCTCTCCCGCCAGGCGGCCAGTCAAGACGCGCAGCAGGCCACGACGCGGACATGGTCGACGGTCGCTGTTCCTGCGTCGCAGCTGTCGCGCGCCTTGAATTGCTTGCTTTTGACGCGACGAGAGTCCGTTGGATAGACTTTAAAATGGCCGGCTTACCCTCGCCCTCGTACCCCCGTGGCTCCCACCGCGCGCGCTGCAAGGCCGAGTCAACACCGTCCGACTGACCTCCAGACCAGACCACCAGCCCTCAAGCCTCACCACCATCGCCGCCCGCTGCAGCCCCTTCACACCTTCGCGCCGCCACCGGCATGAGAGGCAGCCGTGGCGTGCAGGAGCCCCAGACGGTCCACACGGTCGCAGAGTCAAGCGCATACCCCTGCACTAGCCGTCGCCCGTCTCCCAAACGGCGGGCGCGCTGCGTCCAGCATTATTTAGAATGGCAGACGAGAACGACTCCGCTCCCGTTCCGACCCACGCAGCCTCGTCCTCTCTCTCCGGCATCTTCACCCGCCGGCCCTCCTTCTTCTCCAAGGCCAAGTCGTCGTCGTCGTCCAAGGGCTCGCGCACCTCGACTCCCCCGCACAACTCGCTGCGCTCCACCACACCCAGCTCGTCCAACACCGTCGACGGCCAGCCGCTCCTCCCTAACCTATACGAGTCTCCTCCCAAATTACCCTCCACGCCTCCCCGCAAGAAGCACGCCTCGCGACACAGCATCTCGTCGTCGGTAGCCGACATCGGCACCTCGCTGCGCCGCTCGCGCTCCTTCTCCACCAATACTTCAACTTCCTCGTCCTCGCACAGGAGGACCCCCTCGGCCACAGTGGCGCTATCCTTCTCGCCGGAAAAACATGCTGCGCCCGCACCCGCCGCCCCGGCTCCCAGGCCCGCCCTCTCCATCTCCACATTCTCCCGCAGCAAGAAGAGCTCAGACAGCACAAAACCCGGGGAAGGGGGCCCAAAGCAGGGCTACGAGAAGAGCCCCCTGGGCGCCGTCGACAACCCCAATCCCAACCTCAAACCAGCTTTTGGCATGGCGGTGCCATTGAGATATCCACCCAGCCAAAAGGAGATTCAGCAGGCACAGAGGCAGCAAGGGGGCTACAATGGCGGACTCGCGCCGGCAGCTCCAATTTCCATGCCCACGGCGACCCCCAACATCATATTCCAGCACATACACGAGATGGCGTCCAAGAGAATTTCCACCCTGGACTATCTGCGCAAGTCGTGAGTGCATCCTAATTGCTCTCCAACACCCCGCTGACTCCATCTAGCCACGAAGGACGCATATACTGGTTCAACACGCTCCTTTTCGCCAAAAACGATCTCACGCGCATGCCCTCCTTTACGCCCCGCAACCTCTCCCGCCGTGCAACAAACTACCTCCTGCTCGGCTTCTCCCTCCCCACCATCCTTGACCTGCACTCCGACTCGCCGACCGAATATCTCAAAACGCTCAACGCCCTCCTCCTCGAATTCGAGACATACCAATCGCTCCACCCGTCCGACGGCTCCACCGCCTCTTCGCTCGGCCGCGGCCGCATGAACCAGATATTTCGCAAAGCAGGCGTGGGCAACATCGGCAGCATCGGCACAAAAGGCCGGAGAAGCAGCAGCGCGGCGAGCGACTTTCCGCTCTTGACCCCGCAAAACAGTCTTCAGGACACGGGCAGTGCCGTGGATTCTCCGCCTGCAGATGATCTGCTACGCCCGAACGAATCGTACACGCATCTCCAGACGCCGTCTCTGCCCTTTGACCCAGACTTTTTCAGCACCTTTGCGACTCTCTGCGATGTGCTGATCGATTGCTACACAAAGATCCTGTCGCTGTTGAACACGCCTGAGAGCGTGGTTGTCGCGGGCGGTGGCATGCCGAGCGTCGTCGGTGATTTGTTCAACAAGGCGGATGCGAGGGTCAGGAAGATCATACTTGCGGGCATGGTGAGGGAATTCGAGGAGAGCTGTCGGCAGGGCGTCAGGGGAGAGGTTGGGGGCGTGGGAAAAGTGGTGCTGGGGGGGTTGATGTAGTGCGTGATTCACATTTAGACAAGGCGATTGTACGCTTCATGATGGCATGGTCTGGTCTGGGTCGGGTTGTATTCGGTATGATATCCACGGGTCCTGAGCGCGTGCCGCATGCACGCACGCCGGCGTTTTTTTTTGTCCATCTATCGCAGATATAGAAGAGCCCAAAGGTTCAATCATGCCCTCCACCCCTCAGCCCTTACTCTCTCCCACATTCATACCTGTGGCCTCATTCAAGCCCCAGCCTCATTCAAGCCCCAGCCTCATTCCTCTCCACCAAATCGCCCACCCCCAACCCCCTCCCCACCTTAACCCTCCTCTTCCTCTCCCTCTCCTTCTCCGCCCCCTCACTCCCCACCCCCTCCCCCTCATCCACCCCCAACGTCCTCTCCCCCTCCATCCCCCCCATCTCCTCATCCCCATCCCCCTCCCCACCATCCTTATCCTTCAACCCACTCAACTCCATCCGCATACTAAACGCATCCTCCCCATCCGCATAATACGCCTTCTCCGTCTTCTCGTTCGTGAAGCCCAACGTATCCCTGTACAACCTCAGCGCGGCTACATTGCTCACGCGCACGTGTAGGGAGACGTAGTGCGCGGAAAAGGTCTCGAGCATGGCGAGTTGGGATTGCCGCATTAGTTTCTCGGCGAGACCGAGGCGCCGGTGCGTGCGCATGACGGAGAGAGAGGTTATGTGGCCGTGTTGTACGCCGTCGAGCGGCTCTTCTTCCATTTTGGCGAGGACGTAGCCGACGATTTTTGGGGGCGAGTGAGGGGGGGTGGGGCGGGATACCTGTGGGGTGGGTTAGAGGGGTGGGAGAGGGGGGATGGGATGGTCGTGAAAGATGGTGCTGGGTGTGGAGTTGTGGATTGTGCTTGAGTGGAGTGTGTCTTGGGTCATGCTTTGAGGGGGTTCGATGAGGTTTTGAATGTGTTGGTGGCGGTCATGTGAGAGACATGCGGTGTCGGGCGTTTGATGTATTTCATAGTCGTTCGGCCGCGTGCTCTCGCTCTCTTGTTGGAGACTTTGAACATGGCCCTCGTATTCCGTTCCATATTTCCAACTCTTTTGACTGCAGCACGTGCCTCCCCACGACCAGCGATGCATTCATGATTGGGATATATGAAGAGCTCGCAAAGAAATTTGACTCACATCAACAGCCACATAGCTCAATTGCGGCCAGCTCATTGCATGGTATAGGTAGTACTTGCAAAAGTAGTTCTCGGGGAGATTTGTGATGTTTGCGAGCTGAACATGAGGGATGTCCGAGGGTCGTAGGACGCGAATGTCCATATTTGCGTTGTGTGGCTTCCTTTCGTTTGTGCTCTCAAGGAGACGTTGTAGCTGAGTCGGACAATTTTCGTACTCGTGGGACCTCGAGAGAAGTTTACTGGTGTTCAAAAGGCAAGTGTGACCCGTTGAGGTGTGACGCTTCGAAAGTGCGCGGTGAGAGTCGAGGCAGGTGGCTCGTGCGAGCGAGATTTAGGCGTGACTAATCATCTGGCGCACGGTCTCACCTTTCGCATGCTGAATCTAAGAAATGGCACATTCACTCCTGTGCACTTCGAAATGGGTGTTTTTGGTCTTTACGTTCTTAAGAGGGTAAAAATAAACGATAATAATTATAAGGCGCGAACTAGTTAGTTTGGACGTAAGGTTGGCCCCCAAAAGTAACACTCAATGTCTACGCTTAAAACATCCTTAGGACCTTCAAAAACGACTGGATTTTAACCTAACTTATCTCCCGATCGGAACGTAGTATGCGTTATTGGTGCTTGAACTTTGTTGAATCAGATCACGGCAAGGGGACTTACAACCTCTCCAAGCCACCAACGTGCAAGGGCTCCTGCAGGATATACTTTTCAAGCTCACTTCATCCATTCAAAGGCCTCAAATGGGACTGTAGCCAGCCAGATAATTTGCATCTTTTCGCCAGCAACGACTTAATCTCATCTCTGATATATCCCTGCCCATCACTCTGCTCGCTTGTCATGATCTAAGACACTTTCTCTGTATCCACGCTGACAGCGAAAAGCTGCGAAAATTCTCCAATAGGGGAGCTCTCGACGATCCTTTGCACCAGGATTATCGCACTCGGATTTCATGGTTGCAATCGTTTCATCACCGTTACCAGCCTCGCTGCACCATCTCACGAATCCTACAATCTGGTTGTGAATATCTCAACATTCTCAGGTTACACAAGGATGAGTACGCCGGCTGCGTTTCCTTTTTGGTATCCGGAACGAGAAACGTGAATACGACGCTTCCCTATCAGACCATTACCCCCTCGCAGCGTCGCAATCCAATATCCATCATTAGCAAGGCTCAATCTAAATTGTTTATCCAAGTGACATACGAACTACACCTCACACGCGCCAGACTCGGGTCCAAGCCATATAACACCAGTATGTTCCTACCACAACAGACAAAACTATCGTCGTCTGCAGTCTATCATGGCTAGTAAATCGAAAGCATCGCTAGCTTTTTTTGCTTCATCAGTGTATGCCAACCAAATGAGTAGGTGCCCGTTCACCCCAAGGAAATAAATTGACGAAACCTAGTCTCAAACGTGACTACCTCAATGTCATCCACGGCCCCGACCATGTCTATCACACAAGCGCCAACGCATGCACCAATTCCAACTACTAGTCCCATCCCAGACTTTCCTGCCGAGTTTGCAGACATTCCCAACACCATCCTCGACTGTTGGCGTTCCCATGGCAACTACACAATCGTCAGTGAATTCCTCGAATACGAGGTAATTCGCAGTGCAAGCTGGATAACGAGCAAACTTCCCCCTTCGGAATGGATCACCAGTACAGACATATTCCCGGGCGGAAACTGCCAAACGACACCTATCAGTCTGACCACTCTCTGCGACGGATTCCCGCGAGCCTCGACGTATTTAGTCAATTGTGAGTCTGACTTGGTAACGTCATACTACACAACAACCTGGATCCAGTCGTACATCACACCAACCTGGGCTACAGAAATCAGCAATCTGCCTTCGCCTACGTGTAAAGTTGCCTCCGACTACAGCCCCGAGTGCACGCGGCTGAACGACGCAATGAGCTGGTGGCAGGCTCACCCCACGCCTACATCGTTCGTGCTGCCAGGGTGCAAGATATTGCAACCCCCAAAGACGACACCAGCATGCAGTATGACCGCAGCGACGTACAATATCTATTCCTGGCCCACGCCTGCGCCCTCGGGTGCCGACTTCTGCAGCCAGAATGCCTCGCACGTCACCGGCACACCCACCATCCCAGGAAAAGCGAACACAGCCGTGGTTTCAGGGCACACGCTCACAAGCCCCTCCATCTACCATTTCCTAAGCAATATTACCCTGCGCACTGCACTTGGAGACGCCTACTACGTCGGCAGTGGCGGCACCTCGCGAGCATGGAACATCTCCACCACCATCCTAGACAAACCACTCACCGTCGCGCAGCGCGAGTCCGATATCCTAAGCATGTACCGCCGCTGCGGCGGCTCGGGCGCGCACAAGCAATGCGTGTACTACTTCAAGACCGACTTCCGGCTCAACGATGTACGCACCGTTCGCGTGGATAACGCGAACTGCAAGTACTGTCTCGACGGCACGGTGTATCAGGACGAATACAGGCCGACGATCGGTGTGCCGGTTCAGAGTATTGTTGAGCAGAACGGGGTTTTTGGGGATTGCGGGGCTTGGCTGGGGGATATCAAACCGAGTTTCAGGGTTACGGATGGGCCGAGGGTGGTTAGTTTTGAGGGGTTTGGGCCGCGGGATTTGCATGCGATTACGAGTGAAGGGGGTGTGGCTGCTCCGACAGAGGGGGGGAGGAGTGGGGTTGTGACTGCTACGAGTGTTGCGACGTTTTCGTAGGTTTGAGATGAAAAGGCTGGAGGGCGGGTTTCTTGAAGTGGCTGTTGCATTTGCTTTGCCTAGGCGTATCTCACGGGCAGACATAAGTCGTAGGCTAGCTCCTGGATAACACAATTCTCATGTAAAGAGGACTAGACTGTTAAGTGTTCGTTGCAGAAAGTATCATATTCCCCACCGTCCTGATTTCGAACTTTCATCTTCCATGAGAGAGTATGGGACGACGTTGAGCCTTTTGTGAATTGATCGAAATCTACCTCGCTTCGTGCAGTAATCGTGCACATGCTGTCCATCTGGGGCGGATTGAAACGTTGTAGTGATAAACCGAGACTCTGCACACTTCGGATCGAAGCCAGATCAACTCCCTACACAATGCGCTCGTTAGGTGGTGATCGACAGGAGAATGTGGAATGAGAGTTGGATGAAAATATGACGATGGATTCGCGTGACGCCGAGCTCGTTGTCTCTTGTCCAACACTCCGTAAGTCTTATAGCGACAACATAAAATTGACGCACAGATAGGCGGTTCAGAGGTTGTGAGGAAACGCGGATTTCTTTGAGTAGTTGATGATGTTTACTTGTGTCTTCCGTACCAACTGATGTTCATGCAAGTTATCGGAGATGTCGCGCTATTTGTTGGAGATGTTGAGGACACCATGGTCAAGAAGAGCGTTGTTGGTGGGTTTGTTGAGGGCTTGCACCCAGTGGGCTATACTCGATTCTTTATCTCAACTGCGATGGTCTAGAGCAGGAAGATCATTCCACGCATGTCTGTTCCAATTTGGCGACTCCGCCATAGTACTTCGAGGGCTCTGTGTCGCACTGTATGCGTGCGCGTGCGGTGAAGGTGGAACAGGGCTGCTAGCGTCGGTCCTTCCCGCAGTATCGCCAGAGAGCTCCGAGAGTCGATGATGATGGTACGCTCCCGACAAATTGTTCGGACTGGACGGTGTTACAGGGAGCTCATACTGTTGGTGTTGGTACTGTTGGTATTGCTGCTGTTGTGCGAAGCTATTTGGATTGAATGCATATATGTCTGGGCCCGGAGACGCATAGGGCGGTGCAACTACTCTTCTGCATCAGAAAGCCAAACACTTGGAAAGTTGAACGAGCCGTACCTGACGCTGTTGGCGAACCGCCCATGTCCGGCTTATCTGCTGCTCTCATGGTGAGATCTGATTGACGACGATCCAGGCTGTCTCTGTGTCGCCGTCTTGACTTTTTTGCGTGGAGGATATAGTACAGGAGAAGACCGAGAAGAAGCATGATGGCCGCCCCACCGCCCGCTGCGCCACCTGCGATTGCAGCAATGTGACTGTCATTGCTATGCTGTTCAGGCGCTGCTGTGACCGTTACAGTTGCAGAACGGGTTGGCACATTTGAGTCAGTCGTTGAAGAATCTGCAGAAGTAATGCCAGAAGAGCTAGCCGTGATCGTTGAGCTGAGGCGCTTGTTGAGCTCGCACCACCAGTAGCGGAGTACGCGGAGGATCGGTTTGGGGAGTCTAGGAAGGCGGGAACGAGATCGCCGTTTGGACATTCAGTTCCTTGTTCACATGGGTTCGATTTGCAGCACCCCCAAAACGTCTTGCTTCCAGGCGCACACTGCGATCACTGGGTCAACTACGTTCTTATATTACGATGGGAATCGTACAGTGTAAAAATCGCTACCTGATCCACAGCTAGCGTCGGGGAAGTCCTCAAAGTAGTCCCTATCAAAACTGACGGGTCTGATGTTGCCTTGGGAGCAGCCGATCGAGCATGGGTCGCTTGCGCAGCAGCCGACGAAATTTGAGCCAAAGCCGCATGCATACCACGATCCACCCGAGGGACAAGTTGGGTCGAAATCCAGTCGTTTTTGTAGGTATTTTGACATTTTCAAGATTCCCCAAATTATCAAAGATGTTTTAAGCGTAGTTGGACGTTGGAGACAATGAGATGAAGAATACTTCGAGGCTAGGCTGAGACGAACAGTGGAACATATCGATGCATCATGTGGGCTCAACGCGATATAAGCAAGCAAGCGCGTGAGTCGTCCTTAATCCAATTCCGGCGCAGTGCGTATGTAGCTACGGGTTAACGCTGCCGAGAAAACGCACACAGTATTGTTCTTGGGGGCCAGCCTTGGATCCAAGCCAACCATTTTGCGCCTCGTAACCGCCACCATTGGCCATTCCCCGCTTGAAAACGCAAAGGCTGAAAACTCTCATCTCGATTCGGGCAATGCCGGAAATGTTGTCGTATACTGCTGTTGCTACAGGGGTCCAGGCTCAGCCAGAGCTGGGCGAGGATGGATATCCTTGGGAAAGAAATTCATCCGCGGAAAAAACCATCCATCCATCAAATATGAAATTCACTGAGCTGAGTACAATTTGGTCGCGATGACATAGTATCCTATCATCACCTAGACGATAATCTAAAATACCAACTTCTGGAAGCCTCAGCGCGAAGCTTATGTAAGCCTTAGTGCTGGACGTAGTCACGTGCCTCTTCCGAGGTATATAACCTCGCTCGGATCCAACATCCGAACCTAAGTCAGCTCTTCAATCAACTCAGCTGATACTGCCTTTTCAAAAGCTTACACTATATATCTACGTAATCGTAGCTAATTTTACTAGCGTTTAACAGATAAAACTCACCGTTCAGCTAATGGTATCCACATGATCCAGAGGAATTTGGACATCTATCCATGAATGACACATTTGTAATATCCGTGGATTTGAGCTAGAGATCGATCCTTGCTCAGATCTGGGCCCGACCACCTGGTCATCCAATCTTTGCCGCGTGGAGGCAAAGCCATGCAAAGACGAGCTCCCACCTTGGGTGTTTTCCGATACGTACTTGGCGCCATCTGGACACGAACAAATTTTGCCTTCCCCAGCCTGATGGCTCGCGATCGCATGCCTCGATGATCTCGCTATTGTAGGTTGTTGCCGTTTCGCAATGAGTCAAATAGGTAGGAAGTGCATTTTGAGGGAGATCGAAGGAAGGTAGGAATCGATATGTGTATCGATAGAAAAGGAACCTTGCGTCGTCTTGTGTGTAAGTATCATTATCCAGTCATGCCAATTGCCACCGGATTGTTTTCCAAGGGTACTACAGGAGCGATCCAAACACAAGCTACCACGATTGATTTCCCCGGTAGCGTGCCCATTGTTACCCCAACGTCTTGTCCAGGCGGCGCAGTGTTTGATTCTGGCGACAGGCTAAAAGAGGAGACGCATCCTATGTTGAACGCAAGTTCTCACACCGGATCCACCGGCCGACGACCAGTGGGTTGGCAGAGGTTAATGGATTGTTGGATCAGTTGATCCAATCAGGCAGTTACCTTTATCGCACCCGAGGGTTTGGTGGAGCTGGGCGGACTCTGCTGAGAATCTCAACCTCCAACAAAAGTGGTCACATGCAAAGACTTAAAGCTCCGTCCTCTCGCTTCGCGCCATCTCGTACGACGCTAGCGCCGTTCCATCAAGGTCCGCCTTTCACTCCTGGGCGACCAAATGCATCACACAGATTCGTGCCCAGCAGCTGGTGGCACTTTTCATTCGGGAATTTTTCGAGGGTCCACGGCGGTATCATAGCCAGCACTTCCACAACATCACTCCAACTATCTCGCCTGAGCTACGGGATGAAAACTATCCTTTGTCTCAAGCACGGTCACACGTGATTTCGAACGTAAAGTAGTGTTAGTTAACCTTACTCGCAGTAATCAATCTCCTTGTTCGTTCAATCAATCTTCAATTCTTGAAGATATGGTTCAAAGCTATCGAAAGGTTCTTAGGTGATAGGGTTTACGTTTGAGTCGAGGTTTGCTGGGAGCAGTGATCCGTAGGGAGAGGTAACCCTGCCTAGGGAAGACGCTCCCGGGGTCCCCGGAACCCCCAGGGGGGCCTGAGGCAGTAGACTATACCCGATTCAGCGAAACTATTGCCGTATACAGGCAGGCGCGGGCAGGCGTAGTGAATTGAAGGTTGTGGAGGGCGCCGTCTCGTCTGGTGTTTTGTTGACGTCGGTCCGTCACTCCTCCGGCTGGTCGAGATCCACAATTGACGTAATCGTGAGTGAGGACCTTCAACACCTCGACGTGAGGCCACGTATAGGGAATTGAGGGAGCTGTTTTCAATAGTGTATCTCATGTGACGATTTTGACGATTTTGACGATTTTGACGATTTTGACGATTTTGACGATTTTGACGATTTTGACGATTTTGACGATTTTGACGATTTTTGACGATTTATTCGAGCTCGCCAGACCGAGATCCCCCACGGTCTCGTCCACCTACGTTGACGCGCCGCCGCCTCCAGATCCACGGATCCACCCGTTGACTACGCCGTTCCTTTCACACCCACGGATCCTTCATACCTCTTACCTGATTGGGTATAGTCTACTGCCTCAGGCACCCCTCCGGGGGCGCCGGGGACCCCCAGGGGGTGGGGACGTCGGGAAGCTCCCGGAGGATCCTCCCTCCCTTAGGAAGCCTGGCTGGGAGTTGAGCCCAATGTGGCGTATGATCTCGGTAAGGTTGCTCAACGTCACTTGTTTTCATTGGCCATGGAATTCGGAAAACCGTGGCTTTGCCCCAACTTTAGCGCCCGCGGTCGGCGATCTGTTCGGAAAGTCAAGGCAGACATGGCTACGCCGCTTCCGCCTCCCAATCCTGGCGCTTCGTTCTTGCCCACTCAACTTTTGGGCAAGATTCCTAGCGTGCGCTTACTTCTTACACCTTGAAGTAGGCAAAATAATCAGATTTACAAGTTCTGTCAAGATCATGAGCGCTGGTTCCGGGTATTGTTTCGATTTCTGGGCCGTGACAACGGAAGTGCGTCACGAAATATATCGCCATCTCATCCCCGAGCAGGTACACATAACTTTGCAGCAAGGGAGATTTTATCTATCAGAATGCATCGAAGAGTGCCCCGATGCTGCATTAGAGAGTGAAAGCTGGATCGATTCACGCTCTGCACATCGCCTGCGGTCATCCTGGGGCCCGCACTGGTCTTGCGAAGAGTGGTTCGAAACTCTCATCTGATGTGCGATTCCGCTGCTTGAGGATGCATCAGCTCTCAGACTAGTATGCAAAAAGTTGTGAGTTATCCCGTTATGACGCCCTGGCTTTTCTTTAACCATTTATTCTTAGATGCATCGATGTCGACAATTACATGGCGAATCTCGCAACTTTCCATGTCACCACTCTTGACGCCCTCAGCTGGCTTTGTGACAATGCAGTAGCAAATGAGGCTACCAGAATGCCCGCAATATGTCCCCAGGCTTCCATGCTCTCTTCGATCAGGAAGCTGAACATAAGCCTCCGATTCCCAGTCAAGTTTTGCCGCACCATTGACACAATGAATTCCTGGCCAGCCCCGGAAGAACTTGCGAATCTATAATTAACCAAAGAATGGAAGAATCGTTTGGATACCTGGCTCCAACTTCCTCTTATCATCGCCCAGCTCCGCAAACTCGTCAAATTGGAAGCATGGCTTGACCATGGAGATACAGCGTCATGGACAAACAATCAATGAACGTGCATTACTGAAGCCGATGGAGCTCATCGCACACGACTCCAACCTGGAAATAATAGTCAGTCTCCCCAAACTCCACCCCGGAATCGAGACTCTAGAGCGGCATTGTACGGAAGAGGGTTCACCTGCGCCATTCGAGATACGCCGTAGAATGCGTCAAAGGTCCCATACCAAGGAAACGGATGGAAAACTCGGAGTAGTACACGTTCCCGACTTTTCGTTTCTTCTAGACCTTGTTGACTTCCGCATCCGTTACACACTAGAGGAGGTCGAGAGCTCGGAGCGAGAGATGTGGAAGAATGGCAGAGATGTCGAGAAGGATGTTGATGAGTTCCTTAATATGCTACGTGATCGAGTGCGGCGGAGAATACCTCGAGGCTAGATGAAATGGATACGCAGAGAAACGAGTACATCAGAATTAGGGTTCGAAAAATTCCGCTCATGCGTATAGTGCTTCGAATCTATTTCTTGGTTAGCAGGATCCGTAGAGAACTAACATAAACATGGTCATGACCATGATAAACCTGCCCGAAGATGAACAGGTAGCTTTTCTGTTCTCTCATACGGCACTCACCGAGCCATCTCTCAGCTCTCAAGCTAGTACGTACCGAGCACCAATTCTGCATGGCTCGATCCCACCACCTCATGAATGGGTTTCAAATCGCCGTATACTTACTTTCAGTTTATCAAACTTACATCACATTTGTGTTCCATTTGATCGAGCTCTGCCTTGGTAAACCAAGAGTGCGAGGTAGGTTGAGGAAAGTGTTCACTATTGGATAAGATCATGCGTCGAATGCCCTCCATCGTAAGTCTGCATTGCAAAACTGGATCGAAACTAGCTTTCGCCTCCATGATGACCTGCTGCTTCCACTCGACGTCAGCAACCCTGCCATCGCTCCGTCTCCTCTTCCCAAACCAGCGATAGTTCTCCACCAGACTTCCCTCCTCTTCCGATAACACACCTCCAAACCCACAGATGCGTAATGCAGCGATCGGCCCACGTTTCAGAAAATTAGCGCACTGTCACTCACAAGCAGCCCGCCCCGAGCATTGGCTCCCGCGACCAGCACAGCCCTACCTACTACGTTAACGCAGCTGCGTGTTCCGCACGCGCACACCTGCCAGACCCAGCTGCCAGAAGTTTTCAGCTCGACGATCTGCAGTTCTATATATACACAGTGCACGCCATGCTGCTTTGCTGGCTCCCCCGCACACTACTATCGATCCATTACGCACGACGGGGAGGCGGTGCAAGGCGCACCCCCCCACGCTGAGTCGGCCGTCCACGTCAAATTCGCCGCCCCGCTGATGAGAGCTCCACACGTCAACTTGGCAGAGACAACACTTGCTGTCTCGACCGACACCTTTCCAGACCAAAGCTATTTTGTTTTTGTGTCTGCAAGTCGTTCGCTCGTGCTGCAAAAGTCCTTCGCACGCTTCTTATTCGTCGCTCGCTTAGGCCGTCATCGCCGTTTTACACAGCCTCATCCTTCGTTGGCCGTTGCGCAGAAGAGCGCAGCCGGGAGAGCGGTCCAGGGGCATTGCTTGCAGCAGATACTGCCGAGATTGGGATATTCTGAAGGAACGGAATTCGTAAATTTGCAGTCTGACTTTTTTCGATTTCGTGACGACGTCTTTTGTTTTCTGCATTCTGTCGCTATTCCTACTTTTGCAGTCGCTCGCTTGAAGCCGACTTGTCCCGGTAGTGCGCCAGACAAACAGTTTGGGAGGATACGCCGCTCGAGATTTACAACGTCCACCTTTCGTTCTGTAGACGTTGGAAATGGCGTCTTGCTGTAGGACGTGCGACCATCGCAACCATGCGGCACACGCGACACGCTCGCAGCCCCCGACGCTTCTCGACATCTGCCTGATCAGTATCACCTTCAAGACACCGCTCTTCCTCACCTTTGCGAACTCGCCACACACAGCGCTCAACACGCTGCTCAACAACATCACTGATGCAGCCGAAACCACATCGCGCCCTACGCAGTTCACGACGTGGTCGCCGTGCGGCCAGAATTCGAAGACAGTCATCATCCTCACGACAGCCAGCGAGACGGTCGCGAGCGCGACATCGCCCGTCTTCGAGCCAGTCCTCAAGTACCTGGACGGCCCACCCAGCATCCAGCACGTCTTCCTCGACTACTCCATCACGAACCTCGCCCACATGGCTCCCGGCTCGCGCATCGCAGCGGACCTGATGCTCATACGGGCCCCGAACTCTGGCATCGCCGGCGTCATCGGCAAGAGGTTTGGCTGGGACCCCAAACGCTCCTCGCTGATGGCCCAGCTAGAGATACAGGCATCGGCAGGCTTCAACCGCCCTGGAGACCTGATCCGCGACTTTTGGGCGTGGGCCGAGCTAAACCCAGGGGAGCCGGTGTCGCCGAGCAGTTCGCTAGGCGGCGAGTACGAGCGGGAGTTTGTGCTGAAGAGCACAAATTCAGACGAGAAGAACATGGCGCTCGACTTCCCTGAGGACAAGGATGACGAGGAGGAGACGCTGGTCATGCTGTTCCAGTGGGCCAGCCATGCCGATGCTGACCGGTTCAAGCACCCGCTGCAGAAGAGCTATGGACTGAATGGGCAAACTGTGGATTCAGATCTGTGGGACCGTGATGTGGCGCATCCGGTCAGGCAGCTGCAGGGCATCGGGGCAAAGGTTGAGTCGTATAGGCTCGAGCTTAGAGGTGTTGAAGAAAGGATCGAGGGCACCAAGAAGGAAGCCAGAGAGAGGAGTGGGAGTCGAAGGCTGAGCGGCCTTGCGACCGGGTTAGGCGAGAGAGTCTCTGGGTTCTGGCGATGATGCAGGCTGCCATGGGAGACAAAGGTGCGGTATGCGTTGATGACGGCCGCAACGCATGAGGGTATTAGGCAGTTCAGTTCTGTGAGCGTTTAGTGCGGCGTCTCGGCGTATATATTGGCCGTTGAAATTCGGTCATGCGCGATGCAAACTAACGGCGGAGGTCGACGATGTACTTGTGTTACATTTCGGATTACACGACGGAGGATTCCTCGGTCGGGGCCAAGTATTGGGCAGGCCTTGGATGCCCTACAGCACCAAGATGGTCCAATGTTTGAATACGATGCAGGCCTAACTGAGCTGGATAGATTAATGACTTTGATAACCAAGGTGTTATTCACCACTGTCCCACGTTGCACGTGATTCTTCCGGTGAAATAAATGTACCTGACGATGCACTTCAGCCCAACGCCAGGTTTCTGCACCTGGCTAGTGCAATTTCGAGGTAGACCGCAAGTTGGTAGATCGAAGTATGTGGCTCTTCACCGTCCGGCCTCTATGCTCGAAGTACGGTCTGCTGACAGGGTTGGTCTCGCAACGTCTGGTTCTGGACAAGCCTCTTGGGTATCGTCGGAGTCACGGAAACACCCAACCCCAGCTTTGCAGGGCCACCCGGCGAAGTCATGGTCGCTGAAAACCTGGATTGTATTCTAGCCCCAGCTCAGGGCGTTACGTTCATTTGAGGAGCTCCAAGCGAAGCTTTTACGCATAATGTTCGTCGGCAGTGCCAAACCACAGTGGCGGTGCGATCGACATGCGCCACGATTTCTTTGGCTGTGAGAGGCTGAATTTGCCTTTCGGCCTCGCCTTCGCCGCGCGCCAGGCTTACCGATTCCAGCTGACGGTCCCCGCGTTAATGGCGTGTATACGACGGCGGTGGTGGCCATTCCTTTAGGGCAGCTAGGAGGAGTCAGCGATTGACCGCAACGCGTCCTCTGCAGTTGCAATGATGCGGCTCGGGTGCCGTACGGGGCGGGGGGCGGTATACGATCGAGTTCATGCTTCCAAGTGCCCATTGCGTGAATGGCTTGGAAGGGGCGTAGTTTAAGTATAACATCTCAGAGAAGGACTGAAAGTGTGGCAATCTTCAAAACTGCCTCGTGCTTCATCTCAAATGACATACTCGGATAGCACCGCCGCATCGCACTTCGACCGGTCACCCCATTCAAGATCAACGTTCGTTGATTCTCAGCGACCACCTTCACCGAGGGATGAGAGGCCAGTCGCTGAGGGAGAGGTCGTACCAGGGCGTATACTATGGCTCCCATCGAGAGAAGACCTTCCGGCCAAAGCTGTGAGAAGGGCCCACGGGAAAGGAGCCGTCGAGGAAGGCATCTACAACCATCCCATCGTAGTGATATCGAGGCCGGCTGAAGATCGCCACATGGCTCACTTTCATCTCGTAAGCTTATGACGTGGAAAATTCGAGAAGATACTAACACGGTGCAGATCACATCCTTTCAAGGCAAACGACTGCACGAAATATACGGCAAATCCAACGAGTTCCATACGAGTCGACGCTCGTGGTATCTCCCGATTGCACCTACTCCCGCGCACCCTGACGCTACTTCCAAAAAGGCCAAGAAGAGGTTCCCGACGCTTGATTTGGCCAAAGGGGCAGTGCTGCGCTGGGATTCATACGTCAATCTTCGTCATGTATACAAGGTAGACATATCCAATCTTGGCCCGTACGCGAATCCAGATGCTCCAGATGTCCTGGACTTTCGATTGGAGAGGGAGTCGATGATTCGTTTATTGTCGAAGAGCAGATTTCTGACTGGGTACGAGACGGGAAAGCAGCTGGATGGGCTTGAGCGACAGGCGGAGTGCTCACCGACGCAGCCACGAGAATGGCTTATACCAGAACGCGATCGGTCAACTTCACCCCCATCTCCAGATCCGGAGAGCTCACCAACAAGATCCAAGCCGACTGACTTGACTCCATTGATTGAGCATCCTTTTTTAGGCGAGCCGAACAATGAGCAGGGGCAGGAGACCGAGACTGAGCCGGAGCTGGACCGCGGAGAGCAGCAAAGGAAGACCATGAGTCGTTGGGAGATGGTACGAAGATTTTTCCAAGTCGTGCTTGGCTGGCCCTGGTCGATATTGAAGCGATTGCAGTTGTGGCTATCAGCCAGATAGAGCTCGTCTTAATGTAATAGATAAATTGTATATTCCTGAGTTCATACCACGATGCCCTTCTCCATCAAGTCAAGTGGAAGAGCGGTGCTGTTGGATCCAGACGATGGCTTTTGCAGATGAATTCTTCGGTGATTTCATCAAGTCCATATCGGCCTGGTATGCCAGCAGCTGTTGAAAAAGTGCCTCTTGTCCATGTTGCAATAGTTGGACATCAGCGAGTGCCAGCCGCAGGAATATCCAGATCGACTCTTGCTCTGACTGTAACTTAATCGTCCAATCGATGACTTCTTTAATAATCTGGGGTCTCTTTGCGGTTGGTTCCAGTCTCGCCACCATGGATAACAAGCACGACCATCCCGAGATGTCGCTTGGGTGCCTCAAGCACCAGGACTTGACCATCAGCGTGGATGTAACCAAAAATTCTGGATAAGTTGATTTCCAAAGATAATTCGAGCCATCACCATAGTATTTATTGATGATGTTGAAGAGTCGCCGTTGATACTGCCATGCGTAGTAGTTCTTCGGATGGCGTTCACCAGCCTTGAAGACAGCATCTTGCTCTGCTCTGACAAAGGATAAAAATTGATGAGAACCATTCTCAGAAAGTTGATATGGAAGAAGGAGATGCATCAACCACAATCTATGAAACCATAGGGTTGGAGACTTCGATTGGCGATGGAGCGGCGATGTTAGGATGCTATTCAGTAGGGCAAGTTCTTGTGTAAGAGTCTTTGAGAAGTGTTCTTCGCCTTTCAATTCAAGTAATCTTCTCTTACGAAAGCCGGCTGCTGTTACATGCTCCGGGTCGAAGAGTAAAACGATGCGTGAAGCCCTGTGTGTGACAGGGGAAAGCACATCCTTGGACCCAGCGTTGAAGTAGGATCTAGCGGCAAGATAGGCGAGAACGAGAGTCTCCTTCGGAATACCCACATTTAAGCCTTCATGAAGTATGAACGATCCATCCATTGGTTGCAATGCTGGTGGTAGCATTTCGATCTCGACCACTTCGTCTTCGTGCAGGGTGAGGTAATCGTCCAACACTTGGAAGGCTCGTTGTGAAGCTTCGAGATTCATTGGATCCATGCTCTTCTATGTTCATAGGCGTCAATATGAGAGTAGACAAGAAGAGGGTGCGGTGCTGTTGAAGTGGTTTTAAAGTTGATGCCTGGCTTTCCGGTGAACGAGCTGCGGGTCCGTGCGCCTGACCGAATTCCCACCAACGAGGAAATGACGAAACCGCCTTGCACGGTAGCCAACACTCCACCCACGATGCGCTGAGCTTCCACCGGACGAAGATCTCGACCGCCCACCATGCCGTCCCTTCTTCTCGTAGTTTTCGGATTACAACTCGCCCTCCACGTCATCAACACCGTCGGCGCGAACACGATAAATGAGCTGGTCAGTTCTCCAATACACGGGGTTCAAACGCACCCATACGAGTGTACCATGGTATATTGACATAATGTAGTTATGGATCCTGTACACGAAGCTTCCCACGCCGACCTCCACATCCGCCCAAAAAGCCCAAAAGTTAAAGAGAGAGGTGGTCCGTTTGAAGCGCGAGCTCAACGCCGTGTCTGCGCAAGACAACTTCTCGAAGTGGGCCAAGCTGCGACGGGAACACGACAAGGCTTTGAGCGAGTTTGAAAAGTCTGGTATGATCTTCTGTCCTTTCCCGCTTTATGTTAGAGAGAGCTGACGAGATCTGTTCTCCAGATGGCTCCGTCCGCTCGCACCAAACCAAGTTCTTCAGCACGCTGTCAACCGTCCGCTGGGTCACTACCTCGGGAGCGCGCCTCAGTCTACAATTTTGGTACTCGAAGAAGCCCATGTTCTGGCTACCACAGGGATGGGTGCCGGTCTACGTGGAGTGGCTTCTTTCCTTCCCGCGGGCGCCAAAGGGCAGCATCAGTATAAACATCTGGGACATTGCGTGTGCGAGCATGATTGCATTGATCAGCGAGGCGCTTACGGCAGTCTATGTACTGATGACGAAGAAGGCGCCTCCAACTGCGCAGCCTCAGGCATTCGAAGGTGCACCACAGGGCAACGCCGCAGAAAGCGAGAAGAAGGAGCTGTAGTCTCTAGGAGAGCTGCACAAGACACCATAGCGACTGGTCACAGATGATGATACGCAATGAATTAATGATGTCTCCCAGCAATTTGACGCAACATCTTCAGGGCAAAGCTCAGAAGCTGCAACACGAGTGGGATGACCTTGGCAGGTCGTTTGGCTTGTTCTAGGCTCACAAATTGAACTCGTGATTGTGGAGAGTGCGAATCACCGAGTCTTCGATAGGGCCAGTCTGCAGTATATAATTACAAGTTGGGACGTGCAGCGAGGAAGGCGACGGCTGTATGCTCCCGAACCGTATTTACGGATCCAGAATGGCGAAGAACAGTTGCAATAAAACTGTAAGCCTCCGAATGTGCCATCGTTGCTCTTCAGGTTGCTGTCGCGTTCTGTGAATCAGAAAGGCAGGCGAAGAATTTCATCACCCGAGAGGCGCTAGTGACGCGCCGGCCCGATAATTGTTCCGATGGCACCATCACATGACCATGTATGCATGCGATTGCACCTCGACATGATGCATTGCATTATCAACCCCGTGGAGCAGACATGTACAAGAGCAGTAACGTAACCGCTCGCATCGGTAGTTTGGTGGGCTTTGATTGCCGTGACTCGTGGTGGTGTAGAGGCTGAAACATGTTTCCTGCAGAGCTTACTGGATCCCTGGAAGTGCAGTTCCTTCCCGAGTTCTTGGGCGCCAATATGGGAGCTTTCCGAAGCGCTCTATGCGCTCTATAGGCGTCATTGCGTGTAGGCCTGCGTGGGATCACGATGATAGGCACGTTCCATTCCGATATCAGGCAAAGGGATGGTAGGATTTGATAGCGACGGGAGGAAATTCCGCAGTCTCCAAAGTCCAACGTCGACACTAAGACAGCCCCGTAGGCACGGGAGACTATCGACACGGAAGTCGTCATCCTCTCTGTCGAACCTGGGGCGGATGCGGCCCGTTGACGGTTCAGGCCGGCCGGACTAGCCAGCACAAGAAGCTCCCAACATGTCGTCCTTGGGATCAATACATCCACGCCACAAAGACCCCGCAAAGGCTATAATTAGTGAATACTTGCTGGATGTGACTGCTGGCGCTGTTGGAAGAGAGGCTATCGCCATCAAAATGTCATCACCGATACGAGGAGTACCAAAGCCACGGGATATTGTGCAAGTGTGCATGAATTCTAGCAGGGGAGGCCGCGTGCGATAGCACCCAACTCTGAGGGCGGCTGGGACCCGCTGCATCGTCTCGGGACGGGGTCCGTGATTCCACGAGGTGATCCTGGGGCTGCGATACGGAGAAGCTGCGGCTGTCGTTGGAATCAAAGTGTGCCCATATACGGCACCGAAAGAGGCACACGATGCGGAAGAAAGTGTAGATGGAGTTCTAGACGGAGAAGGGGCGCTCCTGGCGGTGTGACTCTGCACACAGGGACAGGAGACTGAGTGAGCGGCGCAGCAGTCCAGGAGGTGAAGAAGAAGAGGGTTCGGCGGCGCACGCCGAATTGCAAGGCACGGCATTTAATCCGTCAATGATTCGGCGTGTCACGCTGCAGGCTGCTGCAGGCAACGGGCTGCTACTGCAGGGCTATGAGCCATTTCACAGCAAAGACCATGCCGTCCTAGGGCTAAAACCACGTGCTGTGGGAATGCCGAGCGCGGAATATGTCGGGCGCGCTCTTGGCCTGCTCACCCAGGGCGCTGCAATGGCGGCGGGGAAGATGTCAATGGAAAATGTCGACGAGGACACACAAGAATCAGGTGTGAGGCGCGTCTCGGCTGGCGCGGGGAGGCACGGAAGGACCACAAGGTACCGTTAGACGCGCTCCAATGCCGCTTCCGCTGCATCAAAAGTCATCTCGCTCCCGCACAGGCTCATCTCCCAATGCCCCACGGGTGTTCATGCAAACATCTCCCCAACCCTTCTCAGCCCTGTCAGGCCAGCATGGAAAACGGCCCCAGTGCCACGCCCTTTCTTCTTAAGCCCAGCCGTCGTCCATCCTGCCCGCCAGCCTGGGTCCCGCGCCTGACATAACCTCCGGTAGGGACTTTCTTGCTCGTTTCTTTTCCCATCGCGTGGCGGCGCTCTTCTCTGGGGGCGGCCTTGGAGTCTTCCTCTTGCACTCGCAGCAGCGTAATGGCTTCGGATCCGGACGAGGCTCCGCCGCTGGAGGTTGACCCACAGGTATGTCGTATAGGAGCAATGCGCTGAGATGCGCCGCCACCCGTGCACTCCCTTCTCCCCACTCTCTCCACTCACTCCACCATTCGCTGACCGCTCCACCGTCAGGTCCTCCAGGACGACGGCTCCTCCTTCGCCGACTTCGCCGACGAGTTGTATGTGCACCATTTCGACTCGGCTGTTCAATTGGACTCAGATGAATCCAGGGACTCCTTCACCACCTCTTGCACTTCCAGCATCACAAGATACCCATTCGAGAACGGCCGCCGCTACCATGCCTTTAAGTCCGGATCATATCCCCTGCCCAACGATGAGCTGGAGCAGGAGCGGTTGAATGTCATGCACCACATGTTGAAGAAAGCGTTGAATGACCGGCTGTTTCTGGCCCCAACTCAACACTTTCAACGAGTACTAGACATTGGGACCGGCACTGGCATCTGGTCGCAGGAGATGGGCGACCTTTATCCCCAGGCAGAAATTCTCGGCAACGACCTGAGCCCGGTCCAGCCATCATGGGTCCCACCCAACGTTCGCTTCGAAGTGGACGATCTCGAAAGCCGGTGGGCGTACAGCGCGCCATTCGACTTTGTCTTCAGTCGCTGTCTAACTTGCGCCGTGTCAAACTGGCCACGGCTTGTGAGACAGGCCTACACTAACTTGCGACCGGGGGGATGGGTCGAGTTCCAGGACTGTGACATCAAGTTTTACGCCGAGGACGGGAGCTACCACCAAGACAGCTATACAGCCCAGTTTATGAATCTGCTCATACAGGCGGCGAGAGGAGCTGGAAAGGACCCTTGCCCTGGACCTAAGCTGGAAAGATGGATACGAGAAGCGGGGTTCGAGAATGTCGTGCACCAACAGTTCAAGCTCCCAGTAGGACCATGGCCGAAAGATGAGCGGCAGGTACGCTATATCGTGCCAGCTAGTCTGGTGTCATGCTGACCCAGTGCAGAAAGAGGTCGGCCTGTTCAACCTAGCGCAGGCCGTGGACAGCACAGAGGCCTTTTCAATGAGGCTCTTCACATCTGTACTCGGCTGGCAGCTAGAAGAAGTGCAGGTCTTGTGCGCAAAGGTCCGGTCAGAGTTGAAAAGCAAGTCATCACACCGCATGTTCGACTAGTAAGTGCCTCGCTGGTGCGTTGACATCCCATCTGACAATGCTCTGCAGTCATGTTGTATACGCACAAAAGCCACAATACTAATTTGCAACCTTTGCAGCAGCATCGCCCCGCTAGATACCAATTCTCCATTCTTTCCAAATACTTGTAATTGGGCGTCTCCAAGGCTGTATTGTCACACGCACTCGTTCCTAGTGCCTAGCATGTACCGCGCCGGAGTTGGTAGGTCGGGTTTACCGTTAGCGAATGTGCACACATGGTTCTGAGCAGCATGGGGGAATAGCTGTTGATGATGAGAGGCACCCACTCTTCGCATTAATTGAATCACGCATCAACTGAACCTACGTGAGCCTCTATGACAGTGTGTGCTGAAACGGGTTCCGATCATTGACTGGACAAGCACCAACTTCATCGCACACCTTCACAGGAGCTTACGCAAGTTAACTAAGACAAAATCTCCCCGTTACTACCCTCGATGATGGCCCTCGAGTGTTCACGTGTAAAGCTCAACCCTCGGACCAGGCACTCAAGCGAGCACTTGGTATCAGCCGTACCAGCTGCTGAAGCCACATCGCGCATGTATCTGCTTAGAAGACGGTACTACGCTTCATACTGTTTCGAATATATTATGATATCCTCCGCTAACACACACTCAGTCCCCGTATCGCTTCCCTTCTACCACTGCCCCGCATTCCTCGTCGCCGCTCTCATACCCTCAGTCCAAACGCCACCGCACTGCCCTCAGGCCCTCCACCCCTTCTCCATCCTAAACTCTAACATACTCCACCCACCAAATTTCCTATCCTCAACCCACCAACTTCCCCCCCT
The DNA here is from genome assembly GCA_010093805.1 of Polyplosphaeria fusca. Lineage (NCBI taxonomy): Eukaryota > Fungi > Ascomycota > Dothideomycetes > Pleosporales > Tetraplosphaeriaceae > Polyplosphaeria > Polyplosphaeria fusca. The sequence goes on along the minus strand of ML996125.1, from coordinate 125,191 downwards.
CACATCGTCAAGCCGCTGCCGTATCAACTAAATTTTCATCCGCATCCCACTCTCCTCCGCCTCCACTTTACGATATCCAGGTTGGAGATATGGTTAGCGGGGAACAAAGGTGAATTCAATGGCACGCGTATTGATGGGTTGCGGCATTTTTGCTTAGGGTTTGGGCTCTTGAGGAGTGCGTAGGTGATGAGTAAAGGTGGAGTCTTAGCACTTCTGAGGGTTGAGGAAGGCGCGGTGGGGAGACTTGATGAAGTGAGAGAAGGAATGCAAAGATGGATAATTTTTTAAAAGTTATAACGTTATTAATGGTATATGTTTGATTTGTGTGGAAGTACTTTAAGCTGAGATTATATCAGATGAAAGATATGTGGGCGTATTGATGGTATAATTTGCTGGTCTCTTTGTACAGAAGGTGTTGGAAGTGCTAGTCCTAACATGGTATAGTTTGCTGAGGCGGCTCAACGGCGTTTACTGCTGATGCGAGGCGCCGAAGCTCGTTCAAACGCAACCCACGCCGCTCACTTGAATGCCACATGTCCTCACCACCTCTTTCATTCTCTTCATGACGATCCCGAAGCTGGCAAAATGTTCAATATACGGTCGATCATCCTGCTGTTCGTCTCGTGGGTCCTGATCCCACGCCTTACCTTTCTTCCCAAGTCGCTGCATACGTTGCTCACAATATTCGGCCCCTTCCTGCTCCCCAAGATCATAGATGCCTTCAATACCTCGCGTGCGACCTCTCGAAGCGTTCCAATCCGACCCACTCCACCCTGGGTGCAGCGTGCGCTCAACCTCCTCTTCCTCAGCGCCGTCGTCTTCCTCGTCCTCTCGCTCCCCAACTTCGCGCCCGAGAATGTCTTCCTTAAAACGCAGAGCCGCCTCCAGATCCAGCCGGAAACGCTGTTTAATCGCCTGCAAAAGGTCAGAGATCTCACAGCCGACGACGAGACGTTGCGATCCAAGTTCGGCAGTGCATCGAGCAAACTGGTGTATGTTGCATACGGGCCAGACACGCTGATTAATTGCATCTGGTGCGCGGCGCCGGACGGAAACGATGCCCAAAACTACTTCCTCTACAGTCTACCGAAAATCCTCACCCCCCACATATTCCATCTCATAGTTCTCGGGCTGGCAACTTCGTCAATGGTCGGTACCGAGGGGTCACGGTTGCGGATACACGCCACGATCGCTGGGTTGGTGTTGGCATGCGCAGAGGCTTGGTACATGGGGACATACGATGTTAGCGTCAACAAGCGGGCAACGGTTCTTCAGGACATCGACTTTGCGCATTGGCGCATCCGAGTGTGGCGATATCTGGCCTTTGCAGCGACCGATGCAGTCCTTGGTCTGGTGCTTTGGGCGACCAGCACGAATCGCTGGCTAGCAATTCCTCCAAAGATAGCAGAACGACTGGAGGCGTCTACAAAGCAAGCAGAGGCGACACGGCTCAAACTGCAAGGACTCGGGCTCCTGGGCAATTCGATCAATCGAGATTCAGCGCTGCGTGGCGTGCGGGAGGAATATTGGCAAACAGAGGGACAATGGATGGCCGAAACGGTGCAAGAGGAGGCGGTGAGGACGCAGATCAACCAGGCTCTGGAGAAGATCAATTACCAGGGCCTGGAGACGCATGTCTCTGGAGTCGCGGATAACCTCATTAACAGCATCGACGGCCTGACGACGTCACAGATGTTGCCCTCCAGCGACACTAGCGAGGCGGCGACCCAGTGAGCATTGATTTCGGATAGACATGGCGTCGGCTACGGATGGATCTTAGATACCTCGCGCATTGGGTGGAGTATTCGCCATTACAGGCGCTAGAATTTGACGCCCGCCCTGCTTGGGGCGAAATAGTGGTCACTCGGATGGCAGATTGTTCGCCAATTCAAAGTTTGTAAAATCGTTGACCCGCCGTTTGCCGCTGAGTTGCGAGTCCTCGCCAGCCCACGTATTCTCGTCCCCCGCATTGCAATTGCTGTCCGCGTCCGATATCGCTATCGATGCGACAGCATATGCGGTTATTCAAGCGACTATATGCGAAACATTCCTGCAGACCTGAAGGTTGCCCGAGAGCGAGGAATCGGCCGAACGAGGTTGGGGGCGATAGGGCGGATATGGACGGTATTGGCTGGATCGCGACGGCACGTGTTCGGGATGCGCGCCCTATGCACTAGGAACATGACATCGATTGCTTGGCCGGGGAACATCGAAAAGGTCGCTACGGCTGAAAATGCCTGCTACTGGTACGTGCAGTAGCCACATGATAAGGCAGAGTGACTCCCTCGTGGAATATAAGGAAGGAGGTCCCGCTGCACTCGGACACTTCTCTATACCATTATTCAAAACAGCCATTGAGAATTGGGAGCATTCGTCCTTGCTTTTGAATTACCCAATTGCTATCACAATCAGCGCCAACATGAGCCCAAGTGCTATCACACCTCCCACGGAGCGCGAGACCGTCTCAGAACTCACTGCCCAAGGCATCGAGCACTCTCTTTCCAAGACGGCCCCCTCACTGCTCAAACAACAAGCCAAAGACGCTCTTCTTACAGATGCCGCCGTAGAGACCAAATCAAATGGCACGAAGCTTGCTCGTGCCCCCGCAACGCTGCTCCCCGAGCTCGATGCGTCCCTCCTCACAACAACCTACAACCCAAACCCTCGCCCCGTCCCCCTCCCCGGCTCCCCCGAAGAGGCCAGCCAACAAGTCTGCACCGACCACATGATCCAAGCCAAATGGACCGTCTCCCAAGGTTGGCACGCTCCCGCCCTCCTTCCCTACGGCCCCCTCTCCCTAATGCCCACCTGCTCCGTCCTGCACTACGCCACCGAATGCTTCGAAGGCATGAAACTCTACCGCGGCCACGACGGGCACCTCCGCCTCTTCCGCCCGCACCTCAACTGCGCCCGCATGCTCATGTCGACCCAACGCATCGCCCTCCCCTCCTTCCCCCCCTCCCAGCTCCTCCACCTCATAACCAAGCTCTGCGCCACCGACGGCGAGAAATGGCTCCCGCGCGACCGCCCAGGCGCCTTCTTGTACATCCGCCCCACGATGATCGCATCGGATCCCGCGCTCGGCGTCCAGCAGCCCAAAGAAGCACTGCTCTTCATCATCCTCGCGTGTTTCCCCTCCATGGACGCGCCAGCGGGCGGAATGCGGTTGCTAGCCAGCAAAGACGACATGATCCGCGCGTGGCCGGGTGGGTTCGGGTACGCGAAGCTGGGCGCGAATTACGGGCCTAGTTTAGTTGCGCAGGGCGAGGCGCGGGCGCGCGGGTACCATCAGATTCTGTGGTTGTTTGGGGACGAGTGTAGGGTTACGGAGGCGGGGGCGAGTAATTTTTTCGTTGTGTGGAGGACGAGGGAGGGGCAGGTGCAGCTTGTTACGGCGCCGTTGGGGGCGAAGATTATTTTGGATGGGGTGACGAGGAGGAGTGTGCTGGAGTTGGCGAGGGAGAGGTTAGGGAAGGGGGGCCAGGGGTTGGAGAAGGTGGAGGTGGTGGAGAGGAATTTTACGATGGTGGAGGTGGAGGAGGCGGTGGTGGAGGGCAGGTTGTTGGAGGCATTTACGGCGGGGACGGCTTTTTTTATTAGTCCGATTGGGCATATTCATTTTAGGGGGAAGGACCTTGAGGTGCCGATGGGTGGGGGTGAGGCAGGCGTGTATACGGCGTTGGTGAAGGGGTGGTTGAAAGGGATTATGTGGGGGACGGAACAGCACGAATGGGGGTATGTTGTTGAAGAAGAGAAGCGATGAAGTGGCGATGTTTCGTTGACGGCCCAGAGTATATAGCATGGCGTTCTGGTGTTGGCTTGCAGCTCGTTCCATCTGGCATCGTTGTGGAGCGTTGAAAAGTATTTTCTAAATGAATAAAATTCTTCTACAATCGAAGTGAACGCTTACAATTTCCATTTTCCGGCCATCTTTTACGCCTAAACAAGCCATGGTTCATATTATGGTGATGGATTGATCCTGAACTCGTCAAGATTCCTCGCGACATCAGCCCAATCCGAACCTGCAAAGATCCCTGCGGCAGCGATGCTGTCTCGCAGTAATTTATGATCACGAGAAACACACACTTTGACGTGAGCTCCCCCGCCTATGTCCCATACCTCTTCTCCTCTGAGGTGAACCTTGTTAGCAAGACCTGGAACTTTGTCCAGAGCGGAGGAAAGCTCCCCAACGTTGGAGCCTAGAACTTCATTCTTATATGCTTCTTTGAAAGCTTGAATTGATAAGTTAGCATATACGTGCACACTATCCCACTCTAGCCCTGGGCCATCCTCCGGGCCATCGGCGGAGAATACCGCTAAGAAGTCAGGGCTCGCGTTCTTGTCGTGCTGGAAATACAAAGCTGATAAAGAAGTGAAGTCTCGGAATAGCGAGACCGTGATGATAGCCTGAACCCAGTCGTAAGACATGCTGGGCCAACATTGTTTAAGGCGATATCCGGAGTTTTGAGTCGGAACATCTTTAATTTCGATATACTTTATCGAATTGTCGTGCTCGAAGTTCTCTCCGATATGTGACAGCAGAGATATCTGCTCTGCTTGATTTTTCCCGTATCGGAGAACGAAGTCGGAGTAGGTTATCGAATGCAGGGAAGACCTTCGCACGTATTCTTCCTCCGCAGATCTTAATCGATATATGTTTAAAATACATATGTGATAATTACTTCGCGTGCGGCATCTCAACACCAGGTAGCGCTTTTTTTGGTCCGTGATAGTCCTGAACTGAACTCTTCCTTTCGTGAGAGAAAAACCGAATTTGTCATCATGCTTCGCCATTGGAACAAGCTCCGATGACTTCTGGAAGCATACTGGCGATGGTGCCAACAGACCAACGTTGTCTGTAGTTCCAAGGAACGGAGTTTGCTGCCATGCAAAGATGCTCTGGTCTTCCGAGGTGTGGCAAATCTCTTCTTGTAGCCGGATGAATGCCCGGTTCCCTTCGCCGTATAATAAGGGCATATGAATTCCAAAGATTCCGAGAAGGCAGTATGCCAAGTCTTCCACTCGCGTGGTGACTCGCTTTGATGCCCATGACATACGACAAGCGACACTCGCTCGCCGAATGGAAGCGTACCCGGAAAGGTAGGCGTAATCGATTTTCGTGATCGACTCGAGTGTTCTGCACATAGTTTCCTCTCGTAACCAACCGATCAGATGCCAGTCGCTGTTATAGAAGAGAACGTGTTTGGGTGCCAAAAGCTCCTGCAAGGTCCAGCCTCGCGAGAACCACCGACAATGCTGCATGTCCTGAATGTTGGTGGAATGAATGTCCTCGAGGAAGACAAAACATCGGAGCGCCTGCTGATACCATCGGTACATTGAGTTGATTGCTTCGGAAAGCTCAGCGCTACTAGTCTTATCGATACACACAGTATCAACCCATGCATATTCAAAGCCATCTGCTAGGGCCGAGGCGCAGCAAGACCTAATCTTTGTCCAACCCGCTCTTTGAGTGTATGCGGTGAGCTCTTGCTGAGCCTCGGGATCAGGAGCATAGCGTTTGGCGAACAAGGTCTGTATCCTCTTCATGTCTTGATATGTCAATTCTTCTCCCGGCACCTGCGACCAGGTGTGAGATAGAATGATGTAGGGTGGTCTTTTCGTATCGTAGTAGGGTCCAACAAGCTCGATGTCGTAATCTTTAGGTCCGTTGATTTTTAGAAGCCACATTATGAGAATAAGGCCAGGAATCAACTACATGAAAGCAGTTTGGAAGATTTTCGACCGACAAGGCGATGTAGAAGGATCTTTACGCCTAATTGCGAAGCGTGGTGCAAGGCTGAAAGCAAAAAGTGGAGTCAAGGCGAACGCCGGTCGCTTGGATTGCAGTGGGAGATGGAGGCTAAAAAGAGACCTCAATCAAGAGAGAGAACCACTCAGTTAAATGGAGACTGGAAAGTGGGAGTGTGCGATGGGTGGAAAGATGGACAGGCGACCCCGCATCAGCCTAGTGACCCTGATCAACAAAAGCAAAGCCGCGCGTGCTTCTCTGCCAGACATGACTCCAGCCCTGTAGCAATGCAAATGGCTAGAAAACCCGCCAAAGTCTTTTCGTCTAAGCAAAAAGGAGGCTTTTTGGGTTTCCAGATGTCAGCTTACTATTTCGAAGCTTTGAGAATCATCACGTGATGACACATCAGTTGCAACTTCAGATAGCTCATTGTCTAGATATGTACGCATATATGCATGAATCAGCTTTGGGCTACATATTTGAACTTTAGAGATCGACGTGGCACCAAATCGCCCTCAGCCCGGAAGCTTCAGCATCGTCTCGCCAAAGGCTGCGACTTCAACCTGCACGGCCCCGCTCGCATTCACCTCAAACACAAACCTATCGAGCGGCTCCCCACCAACCTGAAACTCATCAATATACCTCCAAGTCTCACAAGTCGGCGTTCCCGCATCCGCGAGTGCAGTGACATCCTGAAAACTCGCCCGAAACACCATCTTCTTCCCCTGCGCACTCCCCTCCACCAGATCCGTAGGATAAAGCCTGAAGCTCAGATTGTCAGGCTCAACACCAGCCAACTTAGCATACACAGCCCGCAAATCACGCCCACCCTCCACCAACCGCGAAACGGAGAGTCCAGGACTGCTATCCTCGGCCTGCGCAATGGTCAGCGACATATCGGATCGCGACGTGTAGGTCCCGGCGAACACGTTCGACGCCTGAGCAACGGCGTTTTTCTCGAGTGCCGGAATCATCTGCACGGAAATTATGTCGGCGTGCGCGTTTAGATCCGGGTTCCTAGCGCTGTCGGCGGCCATGATGACGAAGCCGACGTTGTAATCGGGCACGAGGCCGATGTGCGACGTGTAGTAGCCCACGTTGCCGCGGACCTGGAATACGGGGATGACGGGCGAAATGGGGGTCTCGGTGAGCGAGAAAATCTCCCAGGGCCGCCCGACGGCGTTGGCGCGGTTCGAAGTGTAGGACAAGGGCTTTAGCCATCGGCGTGTGACTGCGGGAGGGAGGTTTGTGGAGCGAAGGATGGAGCGCAGGGCGGTGGAGATATCGCGGGGAGATGAGTAGAGGCCGTTGAAGGGTGCTTCGACGGGGACGGGGGTCGACCATCTTGTCAGATTAGAAGAAGATGGTATGACGGCGTTAGAGAGATCCGTGGGAGTAAGAAGCGTGGTACTGGACATATCTAGAGGCTTTAGGATGGCTTCATTGAGAAGATCTACGTAAGCGCGGCCGGTGATAGATTCGAGAGCGTACGCGAGGATGAGGAAACCGGCGTTCGAGAAGATGGGCGTGGACCCAGAGGCAAAGACGGGGGACCTTCTTCCAAAGTATGAAAGAAATTCTGCGCGATTGCATTCGGAAGAAGCTTCCTCACAGGGCGAAGTCTGCGTAGTGTTTGAAAGTCCCTTCAGCAAGATCGCGATATCGGGGTTCTCCGCTAACGGCGCGTATCGTCCAACGCCTCCAAGGTGAGCAGCCAGATCGCCCAGAGTTATTTTATCCCATTGGATTTTGGAGATTGATTCGGAAGCTTGAGTAGCAGATGCAAGTTCGGGAACCCACTTGCTGACAGGTTCATCCCAGAATGTCTCTCCGGCCTCCATCAAGAAGAGCCAAACCGTAAACATCGATGTCAAATCGCCGACACGATAAACGCTGTCAGCGTCCACCTTCTTCACACCGCTTGATGCGTTTCGTAGAGATGGTGCCGTGTAGTGGTACTCGAAGAAGAACGGATCTGTCGAATTGACGTTCTCGGACGAGAAGATCATGAGGCTGAAAGAAGTGGTATTGGGAAATATCTCGCCAAATGTGCCGTCGCCCGCAAGTATGTACTGATCCAACGCATCTGTGAGGTTTTGGAGACCCTCCTGGATGACGGGGCTTGTTGAGAGTGTGTCAGGAATTGGAAAGCGAGGGCCTAGTAGGGGACATGGAGAGAAAGGGACGTCTTGAGCGACTGCGTGCCTTTGAAACGAGAGCAATATGGGAACAATAAGCGATGACTGTAATAGTAACATGAGTAACATGATGGATGGCAAACGTGAGTTAAAGGTAATCTTGAAAGCGAAAGTATAGACACTGCTGAAAAATGGGGGCGATGATCTTTTTTTATGTTTTAGTGATGTCCATGCCGAAATTATACTTTTGGTCCTAGTTTTGCGAGCTCCGAGTCTAACGTTATACGCTTTTTTACGTAGTTGATACGGTGATACGCTTGGTGCGTGTTGAATGTGGCGCAGCGCCACAACTTGTGCGACTAGTTTCTCGTAAAATACCCTTGGCTATTGAGAACATAAACGAGAACATGACGATTTTTCTGCCTTCTGAACTCTTTTCATGCTTGGAGAACATGATAGAAAAGCAAGCGGATTGATGCATCGTAGATTCCCCATGTGTGCGCTCTCTCGTAAATTCAGCATTGTATTACTTCTCAAAGCACAATTTCCAGCACAGCACACGATGAGCAACTGCCAGCCCTAACAAGTTCCGTTAGAGCGCGGGTACGAAGGATGTATAAAAATTTTTAAGATAGGCGTCGGTGCATTATTAAGGGTGAAGCTTTCACGGCATACCCTTTCTAAGCTTCACGTTGCAGCTTGTACGAGCGAGAACGAAGTACGAGCGACGCTCTAGCATTCTTAGAGGTTAATTAGCCGAGCAGATCTCGTTGTGCAAAAGGCCGAAGGACACGGAGAAATCTTAATGCCGCATAATCTCGTTTTGAAGGGAGGTTTCTAACCTCCTTTTAGAAGTTAGACGAGTAACGATGTAGCCCAGTTAAAAGGCTAACTTATACGAGGTAGAATCTCCATATAATAAGACTCAGCTATGGTCCAATTAAGGGCTTTGGAAAAGGCCCATTCATAGACCCACTTATGCCCCAGAAAGGCTTAGCTCCATCCTCTAGAAGGAGGTTAGAACCCCTCCTCAAAAATGGGGTTATGCGGTAGCCTTTCTTCCCATACCCAATGAAACCTTTTTCGATGCCCTCATCGCGCGCAGATAAGAGTAATGTGATGAGAGAGAAAACGAATCCACCAACCAGTGTCTTGAGATGCCCGTGTTTATCCACATTTTGGCAGAAACGTTAATCATTAGGAAAGTAATTCCCCTAATTAACTCCCTAGCCCGCTAATTAAGGATATCTTATACCCTACATAAGATTGCGAGGTGTTGTTTTGAAGGGACCAGCCTGCTCAGTGAAGTCGTCGCTTCACGTGATCCTACCCAAGTAGCGACGGGTCTTTTCGTTACTGACATATCCGGCTTAACGCATCAATCAGAGAAGGAAAAGAAAACACAAGCCACGAAACGGATCATCGAGGAGAAGTGATGGTTTCTAAGGACAGAAGTCGTTGAGAAGGAGTGGAGCAGATAGGTCTGGTCCTTCCCTCCAAAACTCTTGCGCCTTCCCAAGTATTTCCCAATCTAGCGAGTAACATGCAGGTACGCGTTCCAAAATAGCCACGAAAATTATGACATAGCCCTCGGAGCCCTTGGACCAATAGAACTCGCAAATTGCGCGCACACCCCGTGGGGCATACGAAGGCTACGCTACAAACCAGGATGCGGAACGAGTACGCAGCTCGCCTAATCTGAATTTACCCTGATGCGCACGCGCAATAGCATACATATCACGACATCGCCGGATTTTCGCATAGCAGTCTATACCACACTCATTCACCCGTTATCAAAATGCGGTTCAACGTAGTGAGCACATTCCCCGCGCTATTGGTGCTTGCACCATTTCTTGCTACCGCGAAACCGAATATCTTCCTTCTTCTGGCCGACGATCAGGACATGCAGATGAACTCGCTGCAATACCAAGCCGTTGTGCAGCGCGAGTTGATCGGCAAAGGCAGGCTGTTTGAAAACCATTTCACGACGACAAGCATTTGTTGTCCGAGTCGGGCGAGTTTGCTGCGGGGACAGCAGAGCCACAACACGAATATTACTAATGTTGTTGCGCCGGGGTGAGTTTTGGGTTACAAATGAAAGATTGGAAGGACTGTTAGAAGAGATAAAGTGGGCGAGAAGAGTTCCGAGCTGACTGGTGTGCAGTGGTGGCTATCTAAAGTGGATGATTGGAGAGGAAGATACAGAATATCTTCCCAACTGGCTTGGAAAAGCTGGATACAAGACTGAATGTAAGAAATCTTCACTGTGATCATGTTCAGAGCTAACGCGAATAGATATTGGAAAGCTAATGAATGGGCAAGATGTGCTGAACTGGAAGTACAAGCCCAAAGGATGGGATCATGTTGACACGTTGGTACGTTTGCACAAGCGACACATGCTGACTGAGCCCGAATTAATGGTTCCACCAGATTGAACCGTATACCTACAATTACAACACCGTTGTAATGACAGCAAACGGTAAGAAGCCAGTCTGGTATAATGGATGGCATCAGACGGACGTGATTCGAGCAAAAGCGTAATTCTCATTTCCAGGCTACCCCATTCATGGCTAACTTTCAAAGACTTGCGCGCCTGGATGGGCTGACCTCTCAATCTTCCCCTTGGTTCCTTGCTATCGCCCCTGTAGCGCCGCACGTCCAAGGCGGTCCAGGCAACCTTCCTCAACCACTCAACCGCCACAAGCAAGATTTCTCCAACATCAAGGTGCCAAAACCGGATAACTTTAATACTAAAGAATCTTCACTGCAAAAGCAGAAGCCCGCGTACATGAAGAACCTGCCATTGCTGAACGACGAGCAGATTAGCAGGGCGGATGAGTTTTATCGAACGCGTATACAAGCAATTCAAGGGATTGATGAGATTGTCGAGGATGTAATTAAGAAGCTAGATGCTGCCGGACAACTCGAAAATACCTACAGTGCGTCTACTCCAATCACTCATGTACTCTACTAAGCGGACCCAGTAATCTACACATCCGACAACGGCTACCACATCGGCACGCACCGCTGCCTAGCCGGGAAAACACAACCCTACCTCCACGACACAAACATTCCCCTCATCGTCCGCCACCCCTCGATTCAAAAGTCTTCCGTTTCCAAAACAGCAAGTACGCACATTGATTTTGCGCCTACATTCCTCGACATCGCAGGCGTAGCCGCCGCAGACCGGCCCGAGCTCTTCGACGGCCGAAGCCTGCTCAAGGAGTGGCAGAGCAGCGATACGAATGGTGTTGCAAATGGAATCGATCGCGAGATTATCAACATCGAGTTCTGGGGCTCGTATGTAGGGGAGCTCAACTCGACTCGCTTCCCAAAGAATACGTACAAGACGATGCGGGTAGTCGGAGAGCAGCAATCGTGGTTCTACGCGCGGTGGTGCACCGGGGAAACCGAACTCTACAATACCAAAGTGTGTACTCGTTGCATTGGAGGAGAGACGAAACTGACAGATGCCAGACGGATCCACTGGAACTACACAATCTCGCCATCGCCCCCGTGAGCGCAGAAAACCAAAAGACAATGGATCGTCTAAACGCCCTCCTACTCGTCACAAAGTCCTGCGCGGGCTCCACATGCCGCAACCCGTGGCCAGTTCTCAAGCCAGAAAATACCGCCTTGCCATCCTTCTCTTCACTCACAGAAGCTCTCAATCCAAAACTCGACAACTATTTCGCATCGCGGGACCGCTTTCCGCTCGTACAGTTCAAAGAGTGCTTGAATATACAACTCGAGTCTAACGAGGTCCCTTTTTTCCCGCCAGAAGCGAAGGATAGGCTTGGGAAGGAGCATCGCAAGAAGACGGATAATTATAACAAGGGGACGACGGGGGATTGTGGGTATAGGAAGATTGCTGCGAATGGGCAGTTTGGCAGCGAGGAGCAGAGGAATGCGGGGTTGGCGGATGTGGAGGAGAATAGTCGCGTTTTGAGTGATGAGGAGGTTGCGGGCAATGATTGTGTTATTGTTGGGTTGGGGCCTGCTTGATGAGGATTTTGCGATGTGTTGGTTTTGATTGATGGAAAACGTATTGTCTACGATCTCAAAATGATTGCTATTGATCTGACCTAGTCTATCAGATCACGTTGTCTTGAAAGCAGCGCAAAAGCCATATTTTAGCTCTCTTCGAAGAGCAATCCCGCAATGGATCACTCAATGCAGCTTTTACGACCTCAATCGTACGGCCAATCAAAAACCTTAATTTCCTATTTTAACAGTCGTATTATCTAGGTTGTTAAAACTAGCTGAACGATTGATTAATTAATTGAGCGATGGGCTTTCGAGTCAATCCAGCAGCTCACGTGAATTTATTCTGGACACGTGACGTATCACATGACCAATCATCATCAACATTCTGAACTGGCTCCTGCCCTGTCTGCCGCTTTAGCTCCATCATGAAAGCTGTTGGGAATGATCGCCTGCTGTCTCTGGGCTGAGAGAGCGCCGTCGAGCTTGTCATGTCTTCAAAATCGCACCTGACGCGCTGTTCTGGTCATCTGCTTCCTGCACGGTTGCGAACCTCATAATTGACTTCGCTGTAGGATTGCTGCTGCAATCGTTAAGACTCTAAGCATGTTGGATAGACACGACTACTGTTTGAAAGTTCCGATTCACGACCCGCAGCTGGACTTTACATTTCCGAGAGTACAAGTTTTATGCTAACTAATGCATGCATCGTGTTTAAGTCATCCCATGTGGATAAAAAAGCCACCCAAAAACTCCACACAATTTCTTTCCTTCAAGCTACGACATGTTCCAGTATCAGGCCTCACTTCGGTATCGGCGTGTACACAGTATACCCCACAATGTCAATCTCTCCCGAACCATCATCTCTTGGGAACATGGTGTTGCCAACCCTCCAGCCAGTATCATTTCCAAAATCCTCATCTGCTTCATCTCCCGTTCCTGCATTATCGGGCCGAAAAACGGTCATTGGCAACTCCGCATTGCTCCGCATGCTTTCAACTTCCATCGGATGGGAACTCTCATAGAAAAAGGGCGCAGGCCATGGTAGTCTACACGCAAACGACCCCGATGCGTTCTTTGAACATCTACGCAAGGCGATTGCAATCTTTATGTAGGTGTAGTACTGTTCTAGGGGGCCCTGAAGGAAGACGGAGAGGTTCTCGAGGGACGTCATATGTAGAAAGCGAGTGCGCGAGTAGTGATCCAGGGACGTCGAATTCCAAGGATCGAGCTCGCTTGGGTCGAAACGGTTCCTGTTTGTACCGGCACGCCATTCCTGTAATTGGAGATGGATATGAAGATGACGTATTGCAGCGAAGCGATGAGGGGGGGTGGTTGTACCTAGGTCTTCGAGGGTTTTGTTCTGAAGAAGGATGAATCGGTTTGCTGAGTACAAGAAAGTCGCTGCTTCTCCATAGATTACACGACAGGTCTTGAGAAGAGCCGACAAAGGAAGCTTGGGAGGCGGCGCTGGGTGAAGCAGAAAATTCGAACCTGTCGCTTCATTTAGTTGTAGAACCTGATTGCGCACCGTCGTAGAAGATAGCGGCAGTAGTTTGCCACTTTTCTCAAGACCAGGAGGTAAGAGGACACCGTGTGTAAGAGATTTCCCAGTGCGAAAGAGGAGAATGTCGTGCCCGCCGAGGGCGTACTCCCATATCAGAATTCGAAGCTCAGCAGGAAGAGAAAGGAGCCTACACGCCGCAGCCGGGGTCAATTTGCTTTCGGAAGCCGACAATGATATGCGGTCAGGTGAGACTGGGTCCAAATCTTTGCACTGCTGCGCTCGGTATTTCTTTTCCCTGGACCTTTGCTTATACTCGTTCCAGCTCATAAACTTCAGCCAGGCGCGGGATGCCATCTCGATTGCAATGCTTTGTTTTTTCCTCGACTCTTTGTTACCTCTAAAGTGCTTGTTATCGTATGGTTGTATTTGAGGTGGCGTTGACGGTGGGGTTGCCGAAGTTGCTGAGGTTGCTGCCTAACTGACGACGTTACCGGTAGCACGGCCGCAGCTACCTATTTAGATTGCGGCACTCACGAAACCAACAAGACCTTCATCTCCACATAGATCCTCCAAGTTTCACATTCGTGCCTCGGAGTCAATTAGAGGACAGTGGGCAGAAACCACGTTTGCGGCAAGTTGCGGCACAGTTGCGGCACAGTCGAAATGTCTCGGTCCGGTATTTCTCGCCAACCCCGACAGGCTCCCAATCAACTCGAAATGTGTCCAGTGTTCAAAGAAGCTACCAATCCATATGTTCAAGTGTCCGCACTATCATAGCGCTCTGTTCACAATTGCGGCACGTAAATGTTGGAGGGAAATTGCCCCTCTTCCTACAACGGGATTTGCCCACGGCGTCGTCAGACACACAGCCTTCACAATGCTGCATCGATCTGTCATCTACTGCAGTATACACTGCTCACGTTCTTTATCTAGGTAAATGGCGACGCTGATTTCGAAAAAATTTAGCTTCACAAGCTTGAAGCGATTTCTCCCTTGCATCTTGGCAACAAAATGAACATTCACTTCTCCACTCTCATCACATTGTATCTGTTCTTCATTCAGCACTCTCATGCAGGCTGGTATTACGACCCAGTGTCGTGCGATGCAAGGACGAGGGATGATTTTAATCAGGTTGACCCGTCCAAGACCTGTAAGATACTGCCCTTTCTTGCCTCCAGAGCTAACAAAATCCAGCTTATCTGAATGTCCTGAATGCCGCAGTCGCACAAGCCTTTGATATGGTCGACATCGGAAGGCAGGTATTTGGTAGACCTCCCCCAGCCCCAGCGGGCGGTGTATTGTGGGAGACCCCTGACTCAGAGACACGCAATCTTATTGGAAGGGTTTTTGGGACTCTCAATAATGGTCGAAGTGTCGACAGTTATTACTATGTGCGAAGTGAGTCATCCCCTCCGATGCTCATATGTTACTAACGAGCCACGCCCAGATGTTTACGACTATATCTGGCAGAATTTCAGAAATGTGGGTGCAGGCGGTGCCGGCGGTGCCGGCGCCAATGCCGGGTTGCAACTTCCGCCGGACGCAAGATTTAGCCTCCACGAGACAGACATTGTGAGTACACCCTTGACTCGCGCAGCTGCATGTTTCAAGAATAGACTAATGTTGGTATTTAGGTGTTCTATTGTGATCTTGACCGCCTTACACATTCCACAGCAAATAAAAAGTGGTACAACGCCAGAACAAAACAATATGATCTCATCGAGAAAGGCCTTACCGACGAACAATATAACGACTGCAAAAGCGGTTCAACACTAGCAACCACAGACGATCCCATTGGTGGTAATCCTACTCTTATCCAAATCTGTCCAGCTTACATTGAAAAGGTGAATAGACCAAACAGCTTATGCTCCCGATAAGTATACTGATACCGACAGATGAGTACAGAAAAGTACAAACATGTCGACGACTACTACAACCAAGTCGGTTCCATGAAAGGCAAGTTCGATGAACTCTGCCGAGCCATAAAGCCACAAGCCTCCATGAAGCATCCTTTCCCAAACAAACAAGTCGACCTCTACGCGCTTTTGGATGTCACTCTTGCTCACGAAGTAGGTGGCACCCGTGAATTGTAGATGGTTCTAACTTTCTTTAGTTGAGTCACGCAGTGCAAGACATGGACGATAAAACTCCGGCGCAGCAAAAGCGTGGGTCGACTAAGGATGTGGGCGAGAATAATGGATATCAGTGGAAATATATTCACAGACTTAGAAACGGGCCGAGTAACACAAATGCGGGTACGCTTATGTTTTTCCTGATACAGCATGTATCTCAGCTAATATGTGCGATTGAACAGACTCGTATGCGTACTTTGCCTTGGGTGAGTGTCGTGCTCCTTAACTCGAGTACCAATCACGACCACAACATGGCTGACATCAAGAAGGGGCAAAGTTTCTCAGAGACAAGCAGATGAAAATTACCAACGACGGATGTACCGAGGAGATTGGAAATAATTACCAACTGAATGCTCAGCCAGCTACATTTGCGACTATCGACAGCACATGGTCAGGGCCGACAAGCAAGAGAGAGGTTCCAGAAGAGGAAATCGATCATACTCATTCTCTTCAAAATATCAGTCATTCCGACGAAGCGCTCATACAAGATTTTCATCAGACAATCTCCGCCAGGGCTTTACAAACCCTCAGGGTAAGAGACGAATCAAGCACTTTTACAGCAACCAATTCAACCAACGGCTCTACATCATGGACATTATCAGTCACGAACACGAGCGCTCTATCATCAACATCAT
The DNA here is from genome assembly GCA_010093805.1 of Polyplosphaeria fusca. Classification (NCBI taxonomy): domain Eukaryota; kingdom Fungi; phylum Ascomycota; class Dothideomycetes; order Pleosporales; family Tetraplosphaeriaceae; genus Polyplosphaeria; species Polyplosphaeria fusca. The sequence goes on along the minus strand of ML996125.1, from coordinate 109,046 downwards.
TCGCTTCAAGCACTTTTACAGCAACCAATTCGACCAACGGCTCTGCATCGTGGACATTATCGTTTATAAACACGAGTGTTTTATCACCAACGTCATTCGCTACTATTTCCGAATCTATCACAGATACCACGAGATCTGGATCTGACTCCACGTCAGATTCAACAGCGGAAGGAAGTTCGTCGCTTATTTCAAGTACAATCGCATCGACAGATCAGATAACCGCCACCCCATCTGTTACAAGTATCAGTACTGTACAGTCCACAGAAACTACCTTGGATCTGTCGCAGACACTGACGACGATTGCATCTCTGACAGCGAACGTCACCAATTCATCGAGCACGGTCCTTGTCCAGCCCCCCATAACTTCGGGACCTAGTACGACGAGAAACATCACCGCTTTACTGGAGAGCTTTTGGCTTGAGCAACCAACGGCGCTACCCACGACGACTGAGTTGTTTTGCACCAATCTAGTCGACTGTATCATAGGAACGCTAGATTTGGAGAGTCTGATCACTGCTACCGACGTTTACATCCCGAAGATTACGGATATCAGCATATTCCCAAACATCAAAGTAAAGCATCCTGATGGTGTAGACGACGATGGCGTTCCAGAAGTACCTTTCGTCAAGCTCGAGCTTCCCAAAGACAAGTGCAATCCCTTGCCAAAGCCAAAGTCCAAAGGTCTGCTTGGTGCAGTTCTCAATGTGGCCAACAAAGCCATTGATACAGTCATGGATGCTGCATGCCACATCGAGCTACCTGTCATCAAGGGTAAGATACCCAAATGGTTGAATTTCTCCACATTTCCTCCTTTCGATGGCTTTGTGCCTCCGCCGGGCGATCCCCAGGAAACAGAGGGCCCAGAATCGACTACTGAATCATCATCCAGCTCGTCATCTTCGAGTAGCTGCAGTGCCACTGCAGTACCAAGCTGCAAGGAAACCTATGTCGTCTCCGACTCTGTTACGCAGACGTTCTACACGTCCTGTACAACTATCTCTGCATGCTCTCGTGCTGGTGCGACACAGGCTACCGTCACAACGCTGAGCTGCAGTCCAACTGTCATTCCTCTCTGTCAGGGCACCAACATCGTGTCAGGTTCCATTACAAAGAGCTTCGCGACGGATTGCTCGACCATCACTGCTTGTTCAGGAACTGGCACAACATCCATAGCAACGACCGTGGTGGAGCCGACTGGATCGCTCATCGTTCATCCAGAACCTGCGCCTTCGTTTGTTGATCATCAGCAGTGTGCGCTTTCGGCTATGGAACAAACAATGTCGGACTATGCGGCGGCTATCTATTCTTGTTTCGGATTGCCGTACGAGGCGACGAGTTCAGCGAGCTTGGGCACGAGCTTGACTTCAGCGTCGACTGCCGGGTTGACTTCAGCATCGACTGCCGGGCTGAATTCATCATCGACTGCTGGGCCGAATTCAGCATCGACTACCGGATTGACTTCGTTATCATCCGCTGGATTGAATTCGTCATCGTTTACCGGGTTGACTTCATTGTCGTCTACCGGGTTGAATGTATCATCAACTGCTGGGTTGACTTCATTATCGTCTAGCGAGTTAACTTCAACATTGTCTGCTGGATTTACTTCATTGCCGTCTACCGGGTTGAATTCATCATCGACTGCCGGGCTGAATTCAGCATCGACTACCGGGTTGACTCCGTCATCATCTGCCGGGTTGACTCCAACATCGTCTGCCGGATTGAATTCATCATCGTCTGCCGGATTTACTTCAGCATCTTCTGCCGAGTTGACTTCAGCATCGTCTGCCGGGTTGACTTCCCAATCACTTGAAACGGTCTCTACGCCTGGCCCTACAACCACCTTGTCAATCGCAAGCTCGTCCACCGTAAACTCGTCCATCGCAAGCTCATCCACCGCAAAAAGCTCATTTACTATAAGCTTATCTACCGCAAGCTCATCCATCGGAAGCTCATCCGTCGGAAGCTCATCCGTCGGAAGCTCATCCATCGGAAGCTCATCCATCGGAAGCTCATCCATCGGAAGCTCATCCATCGGAAGCTTATTTACCGCAACAAGCTTGTCTACTATAAACTTGTCCACCGCAAGCTTATCCACCGCAAGCTCTTCCATTGCAAGTTCATCTCCCACAACAAGCTTGTCCACCACAAGCTCGTCCATTGCAGGCTCATCTACCGCAAGCTCGTCTATTGCAAGCCTATCTACCACAATAAGCTCGTCTACTATAGGCTTATCCACTACAGGCTTGTCTACTGCAATATCGTCTAATACAAGCTTATCCGTGGCAAGCTCATCTGTGGCAAGCTCCTCTGTGGCAAGCTCCTCTGTGGCAAGCTCATCTGTGGCAAGCTCATCCACCATAAGCTTATCTATTACAAGTTTGCCCACCGAAAGCTCGTCTATTATAAGCTTATCTACTGTAAGCTTGTCTACTATAGGATTGTCTACCGCAAGCTCGTCCATCGCAAGCTCGTCCATCGCAAGCTCGTCCACCGCAAGCTTATCTAGCAGCTTCCAATCTGCCACAACACAAAGCGTCGACGAGCCCAGCGCATCCTGCCTAGATCTCTTCGCCCCAGGCTCGAAAGCCTGCATCACTGTCAACCCCACAATCTCCGTCGAACCGCTCCCATCAAGCCTCCCCCCCGTCTCGTCCACGGCCCCTTACCCCAAACCCCGCGATCCCGTCTGCCTCAACTCCGAGCAAGGTGCGCCCAAGAAGGAAACGACAGACGGCTCCATCAGCGTTGCAGACGCCATCCAGGGCTTCTGCATGAAGGTAAACGGCGAGGTCCTCGAAAAGGGCGGCGACAATGCGAGTGTGAGGATGCGCTTTGATGTAACTGGCTTCGGGGTCCTTGGTCGCGAGTCCATGTGGGTCAGTGCCAGCGTCGCAAACTACGATCAATGCTCGTCTGGAAAGGTGGACACGGGCGACTGTGTCAATGTACTCAACAACGGCCTCGATTTCTGCAACACAGACAGCATCTACACATTCGGGTATACCGGACAAGGCGAGAACTGCGTCGCGTATGGCGTGGACGTGAGCTCGGACATGCATGATGACAATCCGCCTTGGCAAGAGGCCGTGGACATTTCGTATCCGCCGCCGGAGAACTATTTCGACGAGATTTCTTGCCAGTATGTTGATGGTTCGATGCCGCTCAGAGAGGAGGATATCCAGGCCACGATTGACGATTATTGTAATATCGATGGGGCTTTTCGGCCCGCGGGACCGGATGGGTGGACGAGCCAAGGGGCTTTGGATATGGAGGCGGCTCCGAATGTGGACCTTGCTCCCGAAGGAGATAGCAGGTGGTGCTCGTGAGTATTGTTGTGAATGAGAATACTAGATTGAGCTAACTGATGGTGTTATAGGGACTTTGATCGAAATGTTAACAAGGACGATTGTACGTATGCGATCAGGAAGATAGTGGACCATTGCGGTAAGTGTGAGGACAGTGATGCTCGACGACGACTGACAGTACTAGGAACGAACGCTCAGTGGCTAGGATGGAATTATCGTTGTGTAAATTACGCATTAAGAACCGAATTCTTTGCTGATTAGTTGAGAATTTTAGATTTCTTTGGAGTCTGGTACCGTAAGGCAAACTATCACAAACATAAAAATCAAATTCATCAGGCAAGACTCTTGTCATATTCTCTATCAACTAGTAACCCACCTTCTAACCAACCCCTACCTCGAGACTGTGGTTGTCAAATAATATGAAACTCTCTTTCTGTAACTTACCTATAACCGACAAGTATAGTCAAAGGGTTGTTCGAGCGGAAAACTCAGCAGAGCAACGGCATCGTCACGTTATCATAGCTCAGGCCCGAAGCAGCTCATGTGACGCTAAGGCTAGCTAGTCCGTGGCCTCAATCTTTCGCGGGACAGCCTTGATTCGATTTTCCTGCCCGTTTCGACACGCGCATCGGGTGTGGCGCGAGTGATATCGTCCAGACGGCTCGCGGCGTTGCATGAGGCTGGCCATGCGAATCTGACCTGCGCGCGCAATGTCGCATTTGCGACCTTTTACCAAAATTTCCATCGATTGATTATCGAAAAATCAATGAACACAATGATCTATCCTTTTCACGATCCCACGCCCGTAACATTAGGATGTCTGGAGCCAAGTCACGCCAACATTGGAAGCCACCACTCTATTCCTGCTAGCAAGGGTAGTAGAGTCCTAGTCGCGACGTCTAGTGTAGAGCCACTCGGTTGTCTTCCACATCTAGTTGCTCAGTCATCAATTACCCGCTGCTTGGCCCCGATATCCAGGTCGAAGAACCATTAGCCCCAAGCCCACATGTAGGTTCCCGCGTGAGTAATCAATAGACCACAAACTAGTCAGATTCTCGACCTGAAGCCTTCGCTACATGCCGAACTTAGCGCAACAACAATTTAGCGGATGGGGGCCGATCGCCTTTTGATGCTGCGAAACAGGTCGCTCATGGGGGCCGAATAGAGCTCAACTGAATTTCGTTCGCCAGTGGCGGGCACAGGAAACACACCTCTGATCTTTGACACCCTCTCTCCGTGGTTGGTTGACCCCAGCCACGAGACTATCATCTCAGCATTTCCTCCAGGCGCATTGTAACACCGAGCTTGGTGACTCCAAAAACCAGTCTTCAGCGTCAGCAATGCGTCCAATTTTCAGTCTCGTACTTTTAGTAATTGTCACCAAATGTATCTGGCTTAATGAGCGCCACTCTTATCCTAGTACGTGTAGAGCTATCCTCACCGAGTGAAAGGCTGATTCTGTCCAGACCTACTGGGAAATTCGTCTTTGAGCGCCAACCACTCGGTTGCAACGAAAAATAGTTCCTCGCTTCCACAAACAGGGACTGAGATCATTCCAACCGCCCCATCGCGGGTCGCATTGCAACTCCCCCAAAGCGTTTCGCATTCAGCGCTATCAAAAACTGCAACGCAGTCGAGGGAAGACGATTGTAGACATAGTTGTTCAAGCGCAAAACAAACTCTAGGGACAAGCATTCGAAATGCCTCCGAGTCAAACCTTACCGCATCGAAATTGAAGACGCAGCTCAGCACTGGCATGTTCCATGCAACCGCACTTACGACGATTCGACCTCATCTCCACAATGCCAGCGCAATCAGCGGGAACCTGTCAGCCGGCAACACCTCAAGCTGTTCCTCGTCATACCCTAGCGACTATGCAGTATCCTGGCAAACGTTTGCAGGTGATTGTGAGGGTATTGACGGAATTTACGCTGGTATGCTGTTTCGGCCTTATGCTGATCGCTGTCTAGCATCATACTGTACCTCTTCGTATCGAAGCGCTCTCGATGCTTTCACCGGTCCGTATGATCAAATAGGCACCTCGACACGCGTATACATCCGCAAACATAGAATGACTACGACGTGGCAAGGTACCCCTACAGTTATCATATCTGCCGAGTCTACTCTTGCAACGGACTATGAAACTTGTGAGTTGTCTGAATCTTTGTGTGTTGATCTGGCTGATTCAATCTGGCAAGACGTGATGGATGCCATTGATCTTGTTCAGTTTGAGAAGCCTTGTTGCGGACGTTGCGCGTTGGGTGTTGATACCGTGCACTTGTGGTTCTGGCCAGATTCCGCTACAGCGTCATCAGCCTCTGCCGGAAGCCCGCCTAAGAGCTACGTCGACGAGGAAGGTTTCACATTGTAAGCTGCTTCCTTTCTCGACTCTGATAACCTAAAGTATCGCTGAATCTTACATTGAATCTCAGTTTCTCACCGAGTGTCTATGTTGCCTTCATCGGGTTGTATGCGACGGATTCCTGTGGACCTGTGGGTACAGTACGTTTTGGCGGCGCAGCCCATGCAGGACATGTTTGGCTAATGCAAGCTAGACAGTCGCAAGCACCACTGTTGCGTTTGATCTTTCCGATATTAGGACCCTCGGTGTGGCAAAGCATGTATACTGCTCTGAAGTCAACGACAGCCCATTTTGGGATTTTCTCCCGGCAGTGACGGATCTCAGCGAGACTGTCCGTCCACCGCGCCCGCTCACGATCAGCGACTTGATGCAGAACTGCTCCACTGATATTGGATATTATTTCAACGAGAATGACCCAAACATGTTCTATTATGATGAAGGTCTGTGTTCCTGTTGAATTAACCGGGATATTACTAACTGCTTCATAGATCCTTGCCACCCATAGTAAGCCTGCACTTTTCCTGCAGGGCTCCCGGGTTGCTATGATGCATTATCGTCCTCTAACCATGTTCGCAGTATAGACATACCGTCCGAGATCTATGTGCTCCATCCTGATTGGACTCACTATACGGCTGAATACGGCGGCGGATTCCATGACCCTCCAAGGACGCTACAGCCAAGGAGTGTACTTGTCCCAAGTGCTACGCCAATACGAACGTCCCCCAAGCAACCTGCCACGCCTGGTCAAACTGTCCCCCAAGTCGCATCACCCACTACAAATCTGAATCCAGACAATACGCTAAGCACCAAAAGACCTGACATAGGGCCTTCCTCTAACTCAATTCATGATATAAATCCGTTGCCGGTACGCGTATCATCCACAAATGTTCAGCGAGTTAATTCGCAACGCATCGAGAACGATCCACATGTTCGACCACTCTCCACTGCGATCGATGACCAGACTAAAGGTTCCCCCGTTCACCCAGTCATCATCACGATCGACCCTCCTACAAACACATTACCAATACCATCAAATCAAACCATCACACTCCTCCCCGCGCAACGCCCAGCGAGCCTAAACCCGATCCTAGAAGAAACACCCGAGAACTTTACAGATTCCCCACTCATCCTCATAGTCCTCCGCTCCCCCTCACTCCAAATCCCCGGAGACACCACCACCCTTTTCCTCATCAATGGCCAAACTCTCACCTCAGGCCAAGCCATCACACTAGGCAGCCAAACAAAAACAACCGTATTCCTCGACCCCGCTGCTACGCAACTCATCGCCAGTATCGATGGACTCGGGAGTATCGACACCCTCAGCACCCCCTTAACCTTCTCCCTCCTCCGCACCACCAACACTCCCCTCCCCATCCCCACACCCTCCCTCCTGCGCATCGAAAGCAAAAATCTCGTATATACCCTCCTCAACTCAAACCTCATCTACACGATCAACGAAAACGGAGACATCATCATCGAAACCCAGACACTGCACCCAGGCACCGTAATCGTTGCAGGCGGCACGACGGTGACCCTATCGAACGGTGAGAGGAGTGTGCGAGACGGGACTACGGCTTCGCGGGGGACGGGGCCGGGGGGGTTGGTTGTTGGGGGGTGGACGGTTGGGGTGGAAGCGACGGCAACATCGACGGCGGAAACGGGGGGGAGTGTTGGGGGTGCGGTACGGAGCACGGTTGGGGGGTCGAGGACGGCGGCGACGGGGACGAGTGGGTTGTCGAGTGGATCGTCGGGGATGCGTGGGTGTAGGCGATGGGTGTATCTAGGAGCGGGAATCGTTGCGCTGGGGTTGTTGGTGTGATTGGGAGGCGTAGGGATGTTGGACTGATATTTTAGTGCAGTTTGTCACGGAGTTTACCAGATCTGCGCATTTCATTGGACGCATGTGCGAGCGCACATCGGGGCATTTGATATTCGCAAGTATATACGATGAACACTATTGGCGTTAGGAATCAGCGTGTAGTAAATAGAATACTTAACATAGATGCACGTTTGAATCGCAGTTCAGCACTCTTGCCCTTCACTATCCTCCCCCCACTCCGAAAATCATTGCATCGGACATGCAGACCTGCTCTTTTTCCGCATCCCAGGCTCTCTAGCTGCCTTCTAATAGGCAACCACACATGATTACTCTAAATCCATTGCTTGTCCGAAAAGCTTCGGAGCCGGGTCAGGCGTTCTGCGTTGCGTTGGGAACGCTGAGGGGAGAGCCGAGGATATTGGAAGGAAAATGATCCTAGTGCACTACTCAGCCTGCTAAATTGAGGTGCTGCATGCCTCATGTGCACGTAGCGGTGATTTTCGGGGGTGTGCCTGATATCCCAGCGCACAGTGTCGTCATACCATCCGAAAAGTTTCGGAGATGCGTGGAAAAGGCCGAGATGATGCGGGGAAAAGAGTATGAAATACATGACAGTACCCCCAGGGCGCAGCTCTCGAAATTTTGGTCTACGAGAGAGTTAGGCTATGACATTTTGTTGGTGTGCGACGCTGCCGTGCCGCATTATTTGGACATGCTCGCGCTTTTCACTGCCTTGCACCTAGACACCCTAACGTTTTCCTATAATTCTCCCCCGCTCCTACACCAGCCTTTCAAACCCCACTCGAACTCGTGACACCCCCCTGCCCCATTCCCAAAAATTCATCCAGATTCAAATTATCCCAACCCCAGATCTGCTCCAGGCCACCGAGGTCCAGATTCGCACTGCTCGCGCCTTCGAATGGGTTTTGCTGCATAAATGCGTCCAGGTCAAACGACAAGTCGTCTGTCGTGGTGATTGGCGGGACTGGGTCGAGTGTAGTTGCTGCTTCTACTGTTGGTGCTAGGACAGAAGTTGCGAGTAAGAGAGGGTCGATGGGGGGGTCTTGCGATGCTGCTGGCAGGACCGAGGAATCGGGAGAGGAGACTAGTTTGCGTCGCTTCATAGAGGAGCGCTGGGAAAGGGCGGGCGCGGACTGGGTGAGTTTGAAGAGGAAGTGGTACGAGGATGCGCCGATCTTGGTTGTGAGGCTGAGCTGGTGGAGCATGTCGAGCGCGGCTTCTATGGCGTCCATGATTTCGTCTCGTCGTGGGAGGAGATGGTCTGAGTCGTGGATGATGGCTGAGCAGAGGATGGTTGCGGTGTCGAAGATGCAGAATACGACGAGGTGGAATTTCGCATTGATTGGGAATTCATGATCGAACAGGTGGCGCGCGACTTTAAGAAGCTCTAGACTGATGTCGACGCCCTTGGTTCGGAACTCTTTGTCAAGGGTCGAGATTGAATTTCGGGTGTCGCGAGTGAGATAAGGCTTGAGAACGTCGAACATGGTCATAAAAACGATGACATGCATCTGACAGCGCTGGAAGACGAAGTACGGGTATTGATCGTCTAGAGAAAAGTCGGGATTCTTCATTCGAAACACTTGTGGGAGCTCTTCCTGGAACTTTTCGCACTCAGCCTCAATCTCCAGGACTTGCTCACCCGAGAGTTGGGAAATAACCTGTATATCGCCCATGTGATGAGTGATTCGCCTTGCCAGCTGGGCTTGGAGAGACATGTGCGCAAACGGCGACACGAGGTTTGGCTGTTCAACAGCTTCATCGAGGCGTAAAGTCGGGAAGGTGAAAGAGCAATTCTTTTGGTCGATGAGATGCGGTCGCCCAAGCCATGCTGACATTTGCCAGTCCCATATGTAAAGAAGCGTCCACAAGCGCCGTCGCAGCTCAATCTCGAATTCAGAAAACGAATCTAGACCCGTGTCTTTGTCGAGGCCAAGCTCCTGCGCCTCGCGAATTGTACAGCCCAATGCATGCCACGACTCGACGATTTTCGATTCCGACTTGAGCCAAGCGCCTTTCATGAATTGCTCTTGGACGCGCTCTAGACTTGTTTTCGAAGCGCTGAAGCCGGCACTGAGCTGTTCTGCTGCGTTGGCGAATCGTTCTGTCAGCACCTGCGAGCTGCACGCCATCTCGAATTCGATCGTCCTTCGCAGGGGAATCGTGAGGTACTGCACAGAGTATGCGCATATACGGAGAAGAAGGCAGGTAAATTCTGCCGAAAGACAACGTCCATTTGCGCGGTCCGTCCACCACTGCACGTATTGCCCTGTAAAGGTCGGAGCGTATATGGAGTTGTATCGGAAGTTGACCACTGTGAGAAAGTGATTGACTATGGCATCTGGTGTTGCGTCAGCAAGAGTTTGTATCCCGTCTGTCATTGCATGTACCCGTCAAGGATCGGGGAGGGACAGCATGCAAGACCTTGTCCACTTCCGAAGCCTCGTTTGTTCCAGGATCGACAGTAGGATGGTTTGCATCCTGGAAGCAGTTAGTACGGGGCTAAAGGTGTATAACATGCCCTGCTCCTACCCTGCTATCAATGGTCCCGATCTTGTAGTGCACATGCCCTGGCATGTAGCCCCACGCTCTCAGCCCGTCTTGGGGATCTTCTCCCGAGCTGCGACGACTGAGTGCCGGAGAGTCTCTGATTTCGGTGAGTTCATCTCGACTCCTCTTTTGGCCGTGAGCCCGGGACTCGCTGCAATTCATCAGCCCAATCTCTCGCCAAGTCATGACATCATACCGCGAAGACCCGGACGGCGACTTCTGATCGGCTTTCTTCTGTCCAAATTGGCAGAGATGCGGGACTTTGCGCGCCTGACAGTGGTTGCAGGGCCATTCCCGCGAGCACTGGTCAGGTGGTTAGTCATGGAGCGAAGGTAGTATAGGCCGAAACGACCCCACCGACCTTCTGTTTTCTTCGCTGGCACTCGGTGCAGGAGGTTGTTGCACGGCTGTCTCTGGGGTTCTGCATGGTAGCTTCCCTGTCTCATGGGTCGACCAAGGACAGCATGTGGTGCAGATGGGCAGTTTCGAGGTTGAGTTGAATCGATGCCGCCGACGCAGATCGTGCCTGCCAGGCAATGACTAAGGCCACGTGACCTTGTCCCACCACTCTCTGGAAGCTCAGAACGAGCACCTGAATCTCTCGTACGTCTGAATTGACATCGCCTTGTCCAAGATGAAGAAGAACAGCAAGTATTGGAGAGGTCCATCGATACCGTCACCATGGAAGACGCAAGGCGTGTTCGGCGTCTCCATGGCCAACCCGGGTGCGAATCATTTCGACGGACAACCCTGTTTCGCCATCTATTTGCTGGACAACACCAGGCACCGACACGGACGCCACGGCCAGCGCAGCGCCTGCGCCGACACCTGTCTCAAGTGCTCTAGGAGCGCCAAGCGGCGTGGCGCCGTCGCCCCTGCCGAAGAACCCTGGAAGCCGTTCCTGTTGGCACCACCTCGTCCTGCATCCTCTCCCACCCTCCCCAATCCAAGTCCGTCGCATGACCCAGCCCTCAGAGCCACAGCTCGCACCCTCCCGCATGGCCCGCATGGGCGCTCCTCTCAGCACTGCCCGACATGTTGTGCCTGTCACCTTCCTGCATTCGGCCTCGGCCTTTCCGCGGCCTTCTTCTTCCAGCGAATCCAGCGAATCCTGCTTGCCCTCGCCCAAGCCCCATGCACCCACACTAGGGTGCCAGAATTCGCATGCGCCGAGGTGATCTCCCCAGGCCGAATATATTAAATGAGCTTCATGACCTGCGTGCGTGGACTTTGTAGTCGTCGTAAGGCTCAGCTGAGGATGGCCTTCACATCATCGCTACATCGCAGAAGCTGAGTTGTCACCGGCAGCGTCCTCGTCATTCGCTTGAATTTTGCTTTCTGGATACTCAGCTGCTTGTTGAACTACCTAACCGAAACCATAATAAAACCTGATCGTCCTCAATCAATACCCTAGCCGCTCTTGGTTTCCTTAAAACAGCACCATGCGCAGCCTACGCGCTGTATTCGCTCTCTCAACATGCTTCGCACTGTTAACGCAAGTCTTGTCCTCTTGTTTCTATCCTTTCTCAATCTTAACCACCATTCCAGGCTCTCGGCCCCGCTGAACCCGCGAGCGCTTGATACTTATGACTATGTCGTTGTCGGTTCCGGCCCAGGTGGTGGCCCGTTGAGTGCTCGTCTAGCCATCGCCGGTTATAAAGTTCTGCTTGTCGAAGCAGGCGACGATCAAGGCGGCAATGTTCGCTACCAAGTCCCCGCACTCCATGCCCAGTCGTCGGAAGAGATCCCAATGAGCTGGAATTACTATGTCAACCACTACTCAGACCTCGAACGACAGAAGAAGGACTCCAAGATGACTTGGCGGACACCGTCTGGGGAGCTGTTTGTTGGCCCAAATGCTGCATCTGGCACAGGACAGCCTCCAGCAGGAAGCGAGCCCTTGGGCATACTGTACCCTAGGGCCGGGACACTGGGCGGCTGCAGTGCTCATAACGCGCTAATCACCATTTATCCACACAAGAGTGACTGGGATGGCCTTGCTTCGCTAACAGGCGATTCCAGTTGGGCTGCCGACAAAATGCGACAATACTTTATCAAGTTCGAAAGAAGTCGGTACCTGCCTTCCGGCATCGTGGGCCACGGTTTCAATGGTTGGCTGACCACAATGGTGACGGATCTCACTTTGGTGGTGCAAGACTTTAAGCTTCTCTCGATGGTTATTGCAGCTGCAACCGCAATGGGCCAGAACGTGCTGCTGGGTCTTATCACGACGGTGACTGGGCTCGGGCAGGTGCTCCTGAGAGATATAAATGCAGACACCCTGGGACGAGACGCGGCGGAGGGTCTCTACCAAGTGCCGTTAACTATGGACGACTACCATCGAAACAGTGCTCGCGAGTTTGTTCTTTCTACAGCTAATGACGATCGCTATAATCTCGACATCTTGACCACTACTCTAGCGACGAGGATTCGTTTCGATACTTCCGTCACACCTCCGAGAGCCATCGGTATCGATTTTCTCTCAGGATCGAGTCTCTACCGAGCAGACCCACGAGCCTCGAATTCAGCTACTGGAACCTTTGGGAGTGTAAACGCCTCTCGTGAGGTCATCATATCTGCCGGATCTTTCAACACACCGCAGCTTCTTAAGCTATCGGGTGTGGGCCCAGGTGATGAGCTTCGTTCTCATGATATTCCCATCATTGCCGACCTTCCAGGAGTTGGCACTAACATGCAAGATCGCTACGAGACGAGCATTGGTGGAAAAGCGGATTCAGACTTTTCAATCATCAAGGACTGCACTTTCATGCACCAACTCCCAGACCCTTGCTACGAGAAGTGGAAGAACAATGCCATCGGAAAAGGGGTGTATGGGTCGAATGGACTTGCGATTGGAATCGTCAAGAAATCTTCAACAGCGGACAAGGATCCAGACCTCTTTATCGCTGGAGCACCGGGTTATTTCCCCGGCTACTTTCCAGGCTATTCGAACTTCTCGGTTGCAGATAAGCGGCATTGGTCGTGGATCGTACTGAAAGCCCACTCGCACAACACCGCTGGTACCGTGACGCTGAGGTCGACTGACCCCAGGGACACACCCATCATCAACTTCAATTCCTTCGATAGCGGAACAACTGCAGGTGGTGCCGATTCAAAGGACCTTCAGGCAGTGTATGAAGGTATGCAGTTCAGTCGTAAGATCTTCGATTCGATCATTCCGCTTGACGGATCCTTCACCGAAGTGTGGCCTGGATCATCAACCAACACGGAGGGCAAGATGAAGGATTTTATTAAGAATGAAGCATGGGGTCACCATGCATGCTGCACGGCCAAGATTGGTGCCGATGGGGATAAGATGGCCGTGTTGGATAGTAAGTTCCGCGTAAGAGGCGTGCAGGGCCTGAGAGTGGTGGATGCTAGCGTGTTCCCGAAGATTCCTGGCTTCTACATTGCGGTACCCATATACATGGTCTCAGAGAAAGCGGCAGAAGTCATCATACAGGATGCCCGGTAATTTCTCATATTCGGTTGAGCTAAGGCTCTTTACCACTTCATTGTTCATTGCATGTATTTTGAATTCAGGTGTCAAATATTCTTCAATTTCGAACAGTTCCAATTTCTCTTCGATTCCACGTTTTCTTTTTCCGCTTGAATGTAACCAAACTACTATGGGCCTTGCGGTAGCGCTTGCCCATTTGTCCGCCACCGGAAGACCTTCTTACATGCCTGAACAACAACCTCTCGCCGAGTATACACGAACAAACTAAGCGCCACCCCAAATGTAAACACCTGATCCAACTCCGACATTTTGTATGCCGTCCTGGGCCACGGCGCGCGCATCCTCGCACCTTTCCAATACTCAGCACCCTCGCTCGCAACCCAAGGCACATGCCAAACCAGATATTCCACTCCCACCAGCAGCCCAGGGAGATGGAAATACCCATACTCCAACCTGGTTGCCTCCATGAACCCGCGCGTCCCGACCCACCCAGCCACCGTACACACAAAACACGCTCCACCGAGTATACACACGCCACTCTCGCGCCCCCAATGCGCGAAATACGGACTGTACAAAAACATGCACACCGCAAGGATGGCCGTGTACACCTCTACCGTAATCGGCATCGTTAACAAGAAGAAGGCATTCACCAGCACAAACATGGCATCCCCCCACGCCGCATCTTCCGCCGACGCATGCACCCAATCCACCGCCAGCAGTTCCTTGGCGACATACATAAAGCTAACGACTTAGTACGCTAAGAAGCCGAGCCATTGCACATTTCGCACGGGGGCGTGCGGTGCATCGCGGGGCGCGCGAGGGCTGCGGGGACGCAGCAGACTGGCCCATGTGTCCCACATGGCGTCCACGCCTGTGATGAGCCAGGCGAGGAAGTTTCCAGGGCCGAGCAGGCTGGAGATGGAGGTGGGGGGAGGGGGGAGGGGCGGGGAGGTGAGGACCCAGAGGAGGAGGGGGGTGGTGGCGAGGAGGGTGCGGAGATAGAGGAAGATGGTAGAGGCGCGGGGCATTGTGGAGTGGTGGGTTTATGAGGGGAGGATGTGTGTGATTGAGGGGTGGGCTGGTGGTTGGAGGGTTAGGGAGACTTGTGTATTGTGTAGGCAGCGTGTTGGTGGTAGCGTGTAGGCAGCAGAGTGATGGTGGCTGTGCTTGCATGGATGTCGGGTGGCTTCGAGGTGTGTTGGGGATGGCTCGGGTCTGCGTTGAAACACCTCCTCAGCTGGTTGAGCAAGGCGACGGAGCTCGGGGGTGCAGCGGCATTTTGCATTTATTCAAGGGCTGGGAAGACTGGTTTCGAGCTTGTAGATAAGAAGTACTCATCTATTTGCAGGATATTGGCGATAAGTTAAGTATAGTGATGAGTCACGTGATGTGAATGACGTGACCCACTAGATAGACCAGAGAGTTATAGTCTATCCTCTAACACTGATCATTTAGTTGACCCTTTAGATACTTTTGACGCTATTCAGCGTTCTTGGTATGAGCTGGTAACTGCCCACGCCGGCTAGATCCGGATAAGCCCGGCCAAGCAAGGCAAGGCAGCTACGGCACGTTTATAGCTTCCCTTGAGATTGAACCATTATGATATATTTTACAATCTTGATTTCCCTAATTCTCGATATCTCTCCGTATCCCATTACACACAAACTCTCGAATCATTTCGTGCCTAGGCTCTTTATGAAAGCCCGACGCGATAGCCATCTTCTATCCCTAAACACAAGCAAAACTTCTCGCTCTATGCAGCGTAGCCCGTACATCAATCCCAGATTTCCAAATTGTCTTACAACCTTCAGCAATTTCCCTCCACCTCGAAACCAACACAACAGCCACAGCACCCGCCAATACAAGCGCCTGTTCTCGATCTGCGAGACTGTGGTCCGTCCTTGGCCACGGCGCACGCAATCGCATCCTCACTTCCCCCTGTCGCCACACACTCAGTCCGAGCGACAAGGCCATGTAGCTAAACCCCGATTTTGCCAGCTTTTGCGGCACACTCCTTGCCGGGTCCAAACCGACTGCAAACGGGCTGCTAGACGGCCATATCCCCATCAAAAACATAGTCGAATAGCTCAAACCCGCGCGCACCCCGAACCACCAGCAGAAGTAGGTCTCCAGAGACCGGAAGTGATTGAAAATTGGCCCAATGAGGAAGGCGTTGACGATGTGATCGAAGTTAAGGAGTAGAAACGGATTGAAGACGATGCTGGCGCGAAGCAGCGTCGTGGCCGTGTCAGCGATGCCGAGCCTCAGAGCGGCTTCGCCGGCTTCGTCGCCGAGATCCCACGTCGTAATGTACTGCATCATAAGGCGCGCGAAGGTAGCGAACGTGTACACCCCCAGCGCGATGCTCATGATGCTTCGGAAACCCCACCACTTGTTCGTCTGGTGTATTCCGCCTAGGATAAATCGGAACCACTCGGTAGAGTCGCAGTGCTCGTCTGCCTCAGTATAACAAAGACTTCCTTTGGGGCCGTGTTGGTAGCGCAGTTTAGGGAATGTTTCGCCGTCGAGCACGAACAGCTTTTTTATCGCCCAGGTCCATTGTTGCCAGTACAGTTCAACCATGAGAGTCGCATAAGCAAGGTAGTACCCAGGGCCTTGGTATTTCGATATCATGCTCGAGATTCGGTGTTCGTTGGGATGGCTGGTGTCGACGAAGAGCCAGCAGAGGACGAGGGCGGCGAGGATGGCGACGAGGGCGCGCCTTTCGGTTACGGAGCATTTTTTATTGAAATACATTGTCTTGGAGAAGTCTTTAGTATCGGCATGACCTGAGGTAGCTGGATGCGTCTTTATAGGGGAGTTGGTGAGGTTCGGCGGTAGCCTAGATGGGTTTTGTTAGAGACTGCGAACTTGAAACTCCGACTTTTGACATCCCTAAATGTCAGAACTCGGAGGTTGGGGGTGGTGAGATTAGGGGCGGGAATTAGCGAATGGACTACTTGAATGGGCGGTGCCTGCAGCGATGTGTTTCAGTCTTGTCGCATGAGACTCCTCCAAGTTGAGAGCGCGAAGCGATGGGAGAAGGCTAATAGGACATTGGCCTTTGTATGTTAAAACTTGTGGAATATGTGATTGGTGCTGCTAGTTTCAAAGATTGGTTTTGGGGAGAAAGTGTGCTGCGAATGACCTTCCGCTTTGGGCAATGGCACACGTGACGTGAGTGAAATTGCACTGACATGAAATTAGCGGCTTCTTATCTCGTATGCACTACTAAAGTCTTCCAAACTTGTTATTTGCTTCTCACCTACATAACTCTCATCTTTTGTCATTTGCGTCCAGCTCTCGCGGCTTTAAATCCTCTCCATTCATTTCGTTCGGCTGCATTTTGTCCGCACCCAACTCATGTCGGAAGCCCGACGATTCCATCTCGGCCGGCGGCCATTGATGCATGTGTGATTCTATCCGCTGCTGTTTCGGTTCGTCATCCGCCACTCTCCGTCTGCGCCGCCGCCGTATACACAGGAACACAAAGAAGAGCGCCACAAGCACACCGACAGCTACGCCCACCCCAATTCCTGCCATTGCGCCTTTAGTTAGACTGGAGTCGGAAGGTGAAGGCGACGGTGACTGGTTAGAGTTCGCTTGTCCAGCTTCTGTCTGTTGCGTGCCGCTAGACGTCGGCCTTGAAGGGGCGTCTGTGGAGGAGAGCGATGAAGCGGTCGTCGAAGCAGAACCGTCAAAGTCACCTTCTCGATACCTCACTCGAATATCATCAGCGAAAGCGATGATTCCAGTCAGCGTTGTCTCCATGTAGATGGTATTCGAGCCGTCGGATTGCGGCACCCGGAGCTTCTGTGCACCGGTGATATAGCGGGAGCAAGAGTGTGTAGACCAAGGGTCTACGCGGGTACTAACGCAAACGTAGCCACTGGGGACTGTTAGTTCATGTCGCAATTTCTTTGCCATGAAAGTTCTGAAATTGCCGCAGACTTACTTTGGACAGCAGTTGACTCTTGTCTCAGTCAGTGTGCCAATCATTTCTACGGATCCACATGCCGAAGTCCACTCGTGTGGGCAGAGCCCCGGGGAGTAGAATGCGTCAGGTTTGTATAGCGGCGGGTAGCATTGGGTGGTTTGCGGATCTCCAAGACTGTGATATTTGTGCGTTGTGCTTGTCGCATCTGTGTAAACAATGCCATAGATATCATCTGTGCAGCCGGGGGCTGGTGTAAAAGTCGTAGTTAGCGCACCAAGGCTCATGATAGTCCACCTGAATAAGGTTGAAGAGGTCGGTCGGAAAAAGTTGAAGAGGAACCACGCCAAGGTGGAACTCGGGCTTCAAGGGCAGTTTTGGGGAATGCTATTATAGCTCTGCCCCCAATTGTAGTGTGTTTTGGATTTTATGGTTTACGGACATTGGTGGTATGATGCGGCTGTGGCTTCGCGCCGCATGGTTGCAGCCTCGTATATGAGCCAACGGCTGGCGTGAGCCCCTGCGTTGTCGTAGATGAAGTGCGACCCACATGCAGATCGTGCACCAGTGTCGCGGTACATAGCATCAAGCGCACGTACAGGGTATAGGCGCAGCGGGTTGGATCCTTGACAGAGCAAAGCCACCGAGCCAGACTGAGGCTGGAGAGAGATCAACAGGTTCGATAGCTATGATTTGTTCATTTAGTTGATCTTTCTCCTCGCTGAGTTTGACTTCGTGGCTTGACCTAGCTAGGATCCAAGCCGATGCGCCTACACCCTGTATACTCTCCCTGTGGAAGGACCTGTACTTTGTCCTGCGCCACGTTGCAGCGGGAAGCTCCTTGGCGACTTTAAATGTGAAACACTTCTCCACTTTTCGTTGTTGGCCACTGCCATGGTCTGTAAATGCGTAGAAAGTCCGCCCTCTGAACGATGATTCTTTACCCTGCTGGTGCGGTTGCTGGTGCGGGTTTGATTGGGCCGAAGAACTTGGTTGCATGGATAGGTTCGCCACTGCAGCGAGATACCTTCCTAAAGGGGATCTTGCTGTGTGGAGTTAACCCAGAGTCCTGGTACATCGTGGGACAGCTAAGCCCCAATCGAAAGTATATTTAGCAGAAACTACCCAGCACAAGTGCACACGCTATTTACAAGTTCCTTGGTCTTTGTCTCTTGCATCTACTTGTACAAAGAAGATGAATGGACGAGAATCTGCCCAGCCATCCGCTGGAACGCGGCCAAGAAGCACTTCCCAGGCCTCTCAAATGACCCTAAGCTCCATTCTCCACAAGACTCTTCTGCTTGTCCATCATCGTCGTCAGAATACCTGGCGGTGCATCTTCCTTCTCCATGAACACTTCCACCATCCTTAGACCCTTGCCATTTCCTAAGGCATTGTCTTTCAATACAAGATCCAACTCTCCCCAATTCTTTGCCGATGCGGTAAACGCACCCTTATCGGCACCAAAGAAACTCGGCGCCTCCAAGTACCGCCACTGAGCAACGTCATTATAGGCCTGCTTCAACCCATGGATGCAGCGCTCGATCGTGTATCCGCCGTTATTGAGCAGAAAAACGATCACGTTCAAATCCTCCCGTATGATAGTCGAAAGCTCCTGCGCAGTCATCTGAAAGCTGCCGTCGCCAATGAAGAGAATCGTGCGCGGGGTCGATATGCCGTGATATTCTTTGGAATTGGCGAGTTCTTGAGCTGCGAGTGCGGCACCTTGAGTTGCGGGCAACATGTATCCGATGGAGAGCCATGTCACTGGTAAAAAGAAGCGAGTCTGCGGGGGTACCGTCATGGTCCGGGCACCGTACCCTGCGGTGCCAGTTTCAGCTAGGAGAATATCTCCTCGACGAAGGAAACCTGAGAGAAGAGGCCAAAGATGTTTTTGGGTGATCAGATTGTCCTTCGGTAACGAGGAGAAAGAGATGGGCGAAGCCTGAGGTGGGCTCTGATAGGTGGCATGCTGAAGCGGTTTGGAGGAATCGAGTTTTTGCAGAAGCTGTGAGAGAGCTAGTGGAGCTGGCACGTCACGGAACACTTTCGTCCCAACCCGAACTTCAGTGTCTGCGACAATGATAGTAACCTCCGTCTTAGGGATGCTTGAAAAGGCGTAGCTGTTGGTTGAGCTGAAGTGCGGGCCAAAGCAGAGAACTAGATCGGCTTTGTCAACAAATTCCTTGACAGGAAGATCGTCAAAAGTGCCGCGATAAATTCCATGCATATTTGGCTGCGTTTCATCCAGGAGACCCTTTGCGAAGGATGTCGTCCAAGTTGGAAGCTTAGTGGTTTCAATGAACTTCTGAACTTCGTCGACAATCCGTAGAGGTCGGATCTCGCCATCGACGAGTATGATTGGTTGCTTTGCTGCATGCAGCTTCTCGAGCACTTGGTCTATTGCTGCATCTGAATCTCCGTTTGGCTCAGTCCGCGGAATCTCAATCTTTGAGCTCAGCTTCTCCGATGAGACCATCGCAGAGACCAAATCGACCGGAACTTCGATATAAACTGGTCGGCTATGCAGTAGACACTGCCTCAAGACCTCATCAATCTGCTCTGGACTCGTCCTCGGATCGCGTAAGCTTGTCTGCGCGACTGTTACGTGCGCTGCCATCAGTCCAAATCGCCGATAGTCTCCATCGTTAAAAGTGTGGTGCACACACGACCGTGAGTCTTGCGAAGCTCGCGGAGGTGTACCGACGATATGGACGACTGCAGCTCGCTCAGCGTAAGCACCAGCTATTGCATTGATCGCAGAGAGCTCGCCAACCCCAAAAGTGGTGATGAGAGCTCCTATTCCTTTGATGCGTGCGTAGCCATCCGCAGCATATCCGGCATTTAATTCGTTGCAGTTGCCAATCCAAGCGAGTCCTGTCGGTTCGACGTAGTCAAGGAGAGTGAGATTGAAGTCACCCGGGACGCCATGGATGGCCTGGACCCCAATTTGGCGCAGGCGGGTGAACAAGTATTCGGCTAATTTGATGTGTTGAGGCATGTTTGAATTGGATTTGCTGTTGGGCTTGGCAAGGGAAGAATAATGGTGTTTGTCAGAGGGAGGGGATTGAGAGGTACCGCGGCTTTGTCAGAGGGGCTCGGCTAGAGACGGAGTGAACTTGTCGGCATAAGCGGCACACAGCACCACAGCCTCAGGGAAAGCCGTATCAGCCAGCTTCAGCCAGGAATGTCTCAAGAGTCTCGAGTCTGTGGCTTATTTTCCCGTCGTGTGTGCGCAGTTAATTGTCTCGCTACGGCATGTGAGAAACAGTGACACGTGAGAAACCGTAGGGACTTTATTACTTTACCGATTAAAGGCATATCGCTGTCTAAGTATTGCAATGCAAGAGTATCAAGTTTCAAATCCGATAATAGTTTCCCAAGTGTCTAGATTTTAAAAAGGTACCAGAAGACTAGATCAGATAGACAAAATCTTCGTCACAGCCTTCGTTAACTTGTGGGCATATTGAATGTCTAAGGTAAAAATCGAAAAGCGTAAATAATGAAAGCACCATTCTTAGAGTGAATCTTGGTGACACTTCTACTCGGCAAGGCAGACCCATTACCACGTGACACCTGGCAAAACAAGGCAAGTGCGATTGCTTTCACTAAATGAGAACTCACTCTGTCCCCACAACCAATCAAACACAACAGAAACCTGTCTCTTACGTGTCGGAAACCTTCATGGACGCAATGAAGCCATCCTACAAGCCGAATTCATCATCTACCAGCAAAGACCAGACCCACGATCTCGAATCAAGCGAGTCGCACAAAGACGGCGGCCCAATTCTAAGGATGCGTCTCCTCGTGCTGGCTGGCAGTCTCACTTTCGTCATGATGGGAATCCTCATTGTCCAGACGTTTCATTCGATCTGTAATTCTAACCTCGTCGTTGGCATCGATGTGGGTCTCAACGTGAGCGCAGTCCTCAACGTTCTCTCCCCGCCTTCCTGGGACGTCAAGATTGAACACACGGGATTATATCCTGGCCCAATGCACGCCAAACCCGATCATGGCACTATCGCTCGCGCAGATCCCCCGACGGATGAAGACCTATTCCAGGATTGCGCATGCAAGGGAGATAGGTTCTTAAAGATGATGAAACTCACGGACGCCAAAGCCGGACAGCTCATGCCAAAGCCCATGGATTCGATCGAGTCATCGTTTCTGGACTATGGTATGAAAAAGCGGTGCGGCTCACATCGAATTGAATCAAGATTAACCAGTCACAGCGGACTTGAAGAAATGGGGTTGGGACTGGGTACCGTTTGACACGTGGGATTTCAAGAGTTATGATATCGTCGAGGCGCTTAAAGGTCTTGGTCTAGATCCTAAGAAGACCAGCGACGGAGGTAGATTCTTTGGTCAACATTATGAGCACGATCTGGGCGAAGTCGAGATTAACGGAAAGAAATATCCCGTAAGCTGTACGTTTCCTTGCTGCAATATTCAAATTAACCATCATAGCCTACACACGGAATGTACATCACTCTTTTCGACAAAGAAGACGGATTTATCCTCGGCCTCTCCAAATACTCGCCTAGTCATATGGGGCCCTTGCAACACCCCCCAGTCAACGTGTTCCCAGACCTTCAACGATGGTCGGACATTGCCTTCCTGCAGTGGCAACAGCTCATGGGAAACAACGTTGGGAATGTCAAATACATCATGTCTTGGTCAATCGACAACCCAGCGTGTAAAACTGTTATGAAGAAGGCTTTCGAGAAAACAGGAGCTGTTCTCGCGCCTTGGCCGGGAGTCACATACGGAATGGACAGCGAAGAAGGCAAGGCACTGCTCGGTTGCCCCAATGGTGTTGGCATAGGCTGGTTCTTAGTCCAGCACAAGAAGCAGCTGGGTAACACGATTGTCGAGAAAATTGTAGTCTTTCAGGATGGAACCAAAGAGAAAAAGCCGGGGTTCATTTACTTCATCAAGGATGAGCCCACTGCGGACAATGTGGACTAGAGACCTCGAGAACACTGCGTTTCAAACAGAGCATAATTAAGTAAGAGTTGAAAGGCAATTGATTCCGTATCGGGACCAATGGCACTGCACTAATGGCACTCTGCATTTCAAAATGTCTTTCCAATTGCTAGAGATTCGATTTGGACAGGACATAACGGCGGAAATTCATTCGTATAAGGCAAATCCAAACTCAAAAGCGTCCGCATACTGAAAAAAGTAGATACTATGACCGGTCATATCTGTGCGTTCATATTCCGACCTGGTTCTTCAGTGCATTCTGTAAATCCTGTGCCTCGAAATCCAAATAGCCCTTGCCATGTACAAACGTATAGTGCCATCGCTGCTGCTCAGAGTTCTCCGCCAGCTTCAGATACGTCTCCGCTGCAGCAGTTCCACTCACATGCTCCATCACCGGGTTCCCATCTTCGCGCCTCTCGTCTACAAAGTAGAATCTAAGTTCGTTCAGCCACGAATTCACATGTGCACTATTAGCTCCAAGACGTACCTAAATCCGTCTTTGCGGTATGCGATGTTGCAATCCCAAATCATGTGTGATATGCCTGATTTGCAGATACCGAAGTATAAGACCATTGGAAGAGACATCACGCTGAGCTTGTTGCCCGTGTAAATGAATGTCTTTTTCGTAGACGATGGAAGTTTTTTGAAACCCTCCACGGCGAAGTGAGCAGCTTGAACGACAGATTTGACGTTCACAGTCAAGTCGTGATCGAGCTGGTCGTATGAAAAGGAGCCGAGAGGATCGTCGCCGTTAAGCACCGTTCTACTAACCCCTAGAAGGTCCGGTTAGTTCTGTGAAATCACGAACGAAGAAAGGCTCAAGAAGAGTCTCACCATTGTAGATCACCACGTTGGGAATGCCCCATTTGGCTTCCAGTTGCTTGAATACATCGGGTACTGTCTCTGGGTTGGAGAGGTCTCGCTGAAAGCGCCAGACGTCCGCGTTTTCTGATTCACTGGAAGTTTGAGGTCTACGCGATACTAGCGCGACTCGATATCCCTTCGAGATGAAGAGCTCCGTCACTGACCGGCCGATGTTTGGTCCTGCGCCAAATATAAGAATGATGGGGCCAGCCATTTGATAGCAGTCACCTAGATTGTCTTTTCGGAGGCCCGAAGAACACAGCTCAGCTTTGCTCTTATTCCGTTTCAAATGTCTCCGACACTGACAAAGTTCGGACACTCGCTGCAGACAAAGACACCGAATCTTCATTTGCTTACAAACGAGCCGCTCAACTAGCTTCATCGAACGCCATGGATTTGTCACCGCCATCTCTTCACGCTCCATTGGTGGGCACGCCTAAAGCTCTTCTTCAATGATGATGCAGCGTGGTGTGGAGAGGCGGAGTCTCAATGTCTCCGGCGCTACTGCACCATAACGGGAAAAAGGACAGTTCCAATCATGAGGAGCGTCTTCGACAATATACTTTACAATCCAAGGGCAGGACTCGTGGGGTCTCAGATGAACACTGATCTTTGTGTGGCGCTCTTCTCACTTTTTCCTTTTTGTACACCAATCAACAGTTCAGGCTAATGTTGTAAGCCCAGGACACATGGTTACCTCGTGACCTATCATCATGTACATAAGGCTGCTCGCAGCCATCTCTCCTATATACATCTCATCACACCGACACTGCACTTGTACCATACTCAATACACCTTGTAAACCCTCCACTCCTGCTTACAAATGTTATTACACAGATGTAGATGTAAGAACGAATACCGCCTAGTGCAATCAGGTTAAAGCGAGTGGTGGGATAAAATGTACGCCTGAACAGGACAGGTAATCCCACCATGAGTGTCAAGCCTGCTGGTTTGCCACGCGTCGTGCTCTTTGACTCTGCAAATGTATAATTATCAATGTGTTAATGTCCTTATCAGACTACATAGTCCAAACTTTGCTCTTTGCATCATTGATGCAGCACGATTCACCGTGAACGAATGAGAAGGTGCTTCATCTAGTTAAATTAGAAACAGAGAAAACAGACGTATAATCTTTTTTTCAAGCTGGTATGGACATTTGGGGCCATTGGGGCCATTGGGGCTATTGGGGGGGCCAAATGCAAGATTCGGCTCGGGCCGATGCACATTTGCGAGGCAGTTTCCGGTTCTGGATGTTTCCTACCCGGCGCGCTGCTGTGCGACGTTGAGCGATAACGAAAATCAACTCGGATTTACCAGTATCACGGGTCCGCTAATTTATGGTTCGAAAGAGCTACGCATGAAACCAAGAATAATTGATTGAGCTTGACAAGGTGCTGGGCTTGAATCTGCCTTGCGATGGGTTATAAAATGTGCAGTGCGCCACAGCTACATACGAAGCCAGATTTGACTTTGGTTCGACTTTGTTAATGACACATACGCTTCTACCACTAGGTTACATCACATCTCGCAGGAAGTGCACCATCCTATCATGTCTGAGCTTCAGGCCGAGTTCGTTAAAAAGGGATACTGGGTCAATCATGCACACGGCCCGGTAATGGGCCAAACAATCACTACCGACACCCGAACCGGCTCCATTATCATCGCCTTACTTGCCGTCCTCACAACGCTTGGCATGTCGCATCTCTGGAATCTCTTGACATTTGCATGGCACCAAGTTCGCGCCACTGGGCATCCAAAAGACGGTTTATTTCGCCAACAACAAGTCATGCTCCGTACTTTGCCAACGCCGAGCTCCATGGTTGCTGATTCGATCAAACTATGGTTTTCGTGGAGAAATGGAACCGACGCCGCACTCTCAAGGACACTAGCATATACCAGCGTGGCACTGCTCTTCACAGCTGCGTCGCTTGCAACAAGTACCTTTTCCGCGTATGTTGCGGTGGGCTCAAATATTGAAGTGCTGGTTAGTAGTCCTCATTGCGCGTCATTGAACTGGACTGCTCCGTTTTGGCAAAGTTACGGCACTGCTGTTGAGCTGCAAGCAGAGTCCTATGGGCCAATTTGTTACAAGAATGGGTCATTACCAGGCATCTGCAATATCTACTCTCGACCGAACGTGGCTTTCACGACTGAGATGGTTGACTGCCCTTTTGACAAAAACATATGTGCATCATCAGGCGTGGCTTTCGATTCCGGGTTAGTCGATGTACGCGATGCCTTCGGCTTGAATCTCGAGACAAAAGACAAAATGAGTTACCGGAAGAAGACCATATGCAGTATGCTGAAAACCGATGGTAGAACACGAATCGGCGACGCTTCCAACACCAGTACTGTGACTATAGGTCGAGAACTTCTACCAGGAGAACAGTTCATATGGTACTTGTATGGAAACGGGCAGCGTGACCCAAGCTCTCCGACTTTTGGAAATAGCTTGTTTACTGCTCGACTAACCAGCGAAATTAAACCTGGGTGGGTCTCTCTCATTATTTCCAAAATCTCTGTTGATCAAAGTAGCTACCAGTTTCAGCGTGCATATTCGAATTTCTCGGAGCCGGGTCCCTTTCAGGCTATTCCAGAGCTTCAATATACGGATGCGGATATTGCATTGCGACTGACTCGCCTAAACAACATAAAATTTAACAAGCCAGTGGACGATCCCATGTTTTCGGCACACCGAGCTTTTACCTTCCTCGAAATTACCAAGGGAGTTAATTCCACAATGTACCATACCGATTCCCCTGGTTCAGTGACTGGCTGCACAGAACAATACCAGTTTTGTTTCGGCGATGAAGGGGCAAACAATTCATGCACCAAGCTTAGAGGGGAAGTGTTCTCCCTTTCTCCTAGCGAATATCCAAATGCGAATAGTTTGCAACTGGCGATAGTTGCTCTGCTTCGTAACGCAGAGGATATACTAAACATAGCAATGCCAGAGCGATACGAAGCACAAGCCAAATACAAAAACAGTATTGGGATACTTGACGAACTTCCCAACGATCAATGGATTACCGAATTGAGAATTTGGAACGCTATTGTATGGGCAGGGTTTCAAATAATGGTGTCAGACTATGCCATTGGGCCAACCGTACGAGATCCTTTATCCGAATCGTATACCGTTAAACCGGTCAATGAAGCCGAAAGATCTCTGTGTGGGATGCAGAAAATGCGCAAGCCCGGTGGTTTCTAGTACGTCGTCAATGCTTATGATTACGAAACAGATTTGAAAAAAAGCTTACCACGCCAGTAACTTCAACTATTTCGGATTAGTATTCATCATAACGATCTCAATGATAGCAACAATCGTGGACATTGCACTACTGCGCTTCATTGCCATCCTACAAAAGATCTTCAATTTCCGGTCTGCGCGCATCACTCGCTGGCTACAGGATGGTGCATGGCAGTTGCAAAGACACGCATATGAGGCGCAAGGAGAAGGTACATGGAAAAATCTGACGTCCGAAATACCGACCACGGTAGATAAGACTCTATTTGCGGACCTACCGATCGAATACACGCCGCTCGTATCCCATACGGATGAGAAGATCAGCCAAGCGCAACATATAGAGAATGTCGAAACCACTCCCACTCCACCTCCAGAGAAGCAACATGCCACCCAATTGCAGCACTTGGAACGACCCGAGTCGAAACCTGCGGAAGAGGGGCGCGAAGAGTCTGAATCAGCCGTTGGGACGGAGGGGACTCTGCCCTCGGCGGATCAGGCCCCCCAATTGTTGAGGATTCGAGATCCGCCCCTTCCGTTTCATTCACTGGCCGGAACGAAACACTACGATCGCGTTGGCCTAGATGACTAAGAAACTTAGGCCCTCAAATCTACCATTGGTTCCTTTATAAGATGGGTTGCTATGTGCACCACATTGGACTGCAAAGGGGGATTCGGAGGAGGGGTAGTTTCCTTAACAATAATGCTTTTACGAATCACGTGCCACCATGATCTACGAGCGATAGTTTCCTACATTTGGAGTCTTCTTTACGAAGTATGTTTGGCTTGATTCCTTTATTTGGGCGAAATGTGAGGCGAAGGTTATCACTCCACGCAAGATCGGCTTAGGAGGAATCCCGGGTCCAATGTATGAGGACGATCGCTGAGGTGTATTCATGATCACGGTTTATTTCTCTAGGGTTGCCTCGCCTATCTCATATATTGAACGATCGAGCCAGTCTATCAAAGCAGTAGCATTTCACCTAAAAGAACAGCACGCGAAAAAAGGGTTTGAATCACGTTAAAGGGTATCATACTACTCATCCCCCACCCCCCCTCCTCGCCCCCGCAAACCCCTCACTCCCATAAAACCCCACCATCTCCTTCCACCCCACCTCCCACTCCCTCCCCAACCACCCCCCCTCCATCCAAATTTTCTCATGCACAACCCTCAGCCTCCCCTCCTCCCCCTCCCCCGGAAAAAACCCCCCCCACTCCCTCTCCAACACACTCGCCGGAAACGCGCCGCTTGCCTCAAACTGCCAATTCAAAAACGCCTGCTCGGCCATCAAACAATCGTACCGATCCGTCTTCCCATAGTTCCGCAGCAGCCGCTCATGCATGCGCTTCGACGGCGAAAACACCATACTCCCGACGTTGATATTGGGGTGTGTGGCGTTGAACGGGTCCTGCGGCACGCCGGCGAAAACGTAGTCTTCGCACACGCTGCTCCCATCGCTCAGCACGTCGTCTAGCGTCAAGCGGTCCGCCACGCACGGCTGCGCAGGCGCGACGTCGAACATGGCGTCGATGTTTTGCACGGGGAAGGCGTCTGCGTCGAGGAAGGCGATGCGCTCGAATTCGGTGTCGTTCCACATGTTGAGCTTGGCGAAGAGGTCTTTCCAGCGGTGTTGGATGCCGGGGACTGAGGGGTTCCAGTCGAGGGGTGCGAGGTCGCGGACGAGGGCGCCGGCGCCGGAGAGGAGGGCGCGTTGGGTTGGGGTCACGAAGGAGGCGACGTAGACGATGAAGGGGTGGGAGGTGCTGCGGGAGCGGGGAGACCAGAGGAGGCGGTGGATGAGGGAGTGGATGGCGAGGTAGTAGGGGTCTTTGAGCGAGGGGCTGCGGGTGGCCATGAAGGTGGCGTAGGCGTATTTGGGGCTGTTGGGGTTGTAGTTTTGAGGGGGGTATGTGCTGAAGGACTGTAGGATGTCGATGGGTAGGTCTAGGTCAAGCTCGTCTTGGAAAGGGAATTCGGGTTCGAAGAGTGGTGGGTTCGGCGCATCCTTGGTTGGTTCTGCCAGTAACGGGGCATCGTTTTTTGGTGTCGGTAGCGATATTTCGCTATTTGATTCCGCGGGTGGTAGAAGGTCACTGGATTGAGGAAAGTCGGGAGCATTGTCTTCCGCTGGAAATATGGTTTCCGGAGATGGTAGCCCCTCGTTCACCACCGGCAGTACTGGCTCCGGTAAACTGCTGCTGCTATGGCTCTCTGACTCTGCACTAGGTTGTCGGAACCGATATGCCTCTGGAAACCCATTCTGATGCTGTGCAAACAGAAAAACAACTACAAGAAGAACAGCGGTCGCAGCGGCAATGTTGCGCGCTCGTTTCATGATTGCGATGTCATGAAATGAGAGCGAAAGACTGACTCTGCAGGCGCGAGAAGAACGTCACAACTGCTCGACCAGGGAAACACCCCTACAGTGCCTTTTCAGCCACCCGAGGCCTCCATCTAGACGCACGTGAAAGCTTTGATCAACGCCACCGATGTGGGCGCTGATGGAGATCTGCGTGGGGCCGCATGGGGATGCAGGGGAAGCGGAGACCCACCGCGCTAGGGAAAACGGTCCCCATGGGGCGACAGCGCCGTTCATGCATGGAGCGGAGGAAACCTTCCACCCAATAAACCTTCTTCGCGGTTTCGTTGCTCGGCACGTACAGACATGTGAAGCCGAATACGTTGCACACCTGCGGCGATATTTTGGGAGAAGTTCAGATGTGGTATTTCATCGTCGTGGGCTTATCAGTACTGTATGTGGTGAATGGAATGTATTCGCCATCGCGTAGATAATGTCATTGTGATGCATCGACATGCCATATAGCCTAAACGTCGAATCACGCCTTGCCTTTGATTGGTGTTGTTGGTGGTGCCAGAGCTTTCTTGTATAGCCAACTCGAGAACCGCACGCTCGGTTCGTCGAACAACTTCGTCACCACTTCTGCCATGTACAGAGTAACTGGCAGGATGACAAGTTGAGACGCCCAAAATGCCAATTCCAATCCTATCGGACCTCTCTTGGAGATGGGGAGGATGTCGATCCACTGTGAGATGTGGTCCTTGTGCTCTGGCCGAATGAACCCGACCGCCGCGTATATTCGATCGCCGAGCAGCCATATCACTGGACCATGAACCAGGTATAGCGCAAAAGAAATACGAGCGAGATATTGGCAGAAGCGTGTCTCGAAGAAACGCTTCAACCATGGCAACCGAGGTACCGACGCCACTGTACAGAGTGCGGCCCAAAAAAGGAAAAACCACTTGGCGTCCCAGACTGCTTGGGGTTTGAGGTGAGCGAGCCATCTCCAGCCAGGCGACTTGGAAAGAAGTTTTCCGTAGGCTTCCTCACCCGCCATCTCCCAAGACGGTACCCCTCCGAGGTAGAGTCCAGCCACAAAGAGGTGGAAGAAGATGAACTCTTTGAAGCCTCCGAGAGCCGAGAGAAAGCGTGGTAGCTGGTCGTTCATTTCCAGGAGATCGAGATCGCAGAGGAGCATGCCTGATATGAAGAGCGAGCCAAACCAGCCATCAACAATGTAGAGGAAGTAGAAAATCAGGCCTACTTCACACCATAGTCGTGCGTTTCTCGTACAGCGGGAAAGGGCGGAAATGGCGGTGTAGATGATAATACTGCCTTTGAACTCGACCGGAATGGACCACAGGTGCGGGTGGTAACTCATTGTAAACTCGTAAGGGTTGCCGGTCAGAAAGACAAAACTGTAGTTCTTGAACCCATAGTACCACATCTTGAGCTCCTCCCAGTACGAAATCTTTGGTTCGCTGCCAATCGCAACCCATATTCGAGTTGTATGATGTTGAGTGATCCAGAGCAGAGTGGCGGCAATGACGGGGATGTAAAGCCGCAGCCAGCGACGGAAAAGTGCGGAGCCAACGCCATCACCAGCCTCGAGGAACTGCCCTTTCTGAATTAAACTCAACGCCTTGACAGAGAGAACGTATCCAGATATGACGAAGAAGATGGCAACTGCGAAATGACCGCCCGAGAAGAGAATTCGTATGAATGGAAGAGCGGCGAAATAGTGTTTCCCATCGTATCCGAAGGAATTTTCATAAACCCTGTTGCCGTCGAATCCATGAGCCCAGAGCTGATTGTGGTGGATGTAGACGAGAAACGCTGCAAACCCTCTGAGGCCATCCAACCATGCGGTCCGTCGAATGGGTTTTTTCTTGGGGCTGGCAAGTCGTAGAGCCAGGAACTCGGGTCGCACAAAGTCGAGACTCCATCGCGGACTTCGGACTGGTTTCCAAGTCGACGAGTTCAAGTTGACATCTTCCATGCGTCCCTCTTCCAAGAGGCCGTCGAATTTGCTTGTCATCTTGAGAAGTCTGTCTGACGGGAAGGTTGCTTCTCGAGCTGAATGAAGAGTTGCCGGCGGGCAAGATTTAGGAGACGCTGCTCTTCAGCAAGAGCAGACACTAGTGCAGCGACCGAGCATCCCCGTCCTTGACCAGGTGCAGTCGGCAGCCCGACAGGGGGAGCTCAGAGGTGAGGCCGAGAAATCGCGATGCGGTTCAGTCTGTTATTGGTCGGAAAACATGGAGGCCAGGGGTTGTGGTTGTCAACGCGGGGATGGGCCATTGCATTTCCCCAGACATGGGTGCGATCGGCGAACGTACCATCACATGCATGACACGGCCTCGGGATGTCCCTGGACATGTGAAATGGACTGGTTGGCTGTCCTTGCCACGCGCCCTCGAACTACTGCAGGTGCGTTTCTCAAAACGCCCAGCGCCCGCTGCAGGAGCGGAGACTATCTTGGATAAGCTTTAGCTCGGCAAACCATATCTTTCTTCGTCAACTCACCCGAACGCTTCCAATAACCCCGCCATGCCATCCAACGTTACCCCGGACAAATTGCTTCATTCGACCTGCCTATCTCGTAACTTCCGGTGTCGTGTTCCTTGCATTGACATCATGGTTGGAGAACCGAGGCTCTAGTTCGGAGCATGCGATATGGCTGCTGCTAGGGAGCCCGGTATGGGAGAAGCTGCCGCGCAAGGGGAGCTTCTGATGAAGATGCTCACAGCTCCCAAGCGGCTGGCCCAAAACGCGCTGCAATTTCGTGATAACCTCAGCATGCGCACTCGTTCGTTCAGACCACCTCCTCT
Organism: Polyplosphaeria fusca; assembly: GCA_010093805.1. Taxonomy (NCBI): domain Eukaryota; kingdom Fungi; phylum Ascomycota; class Dothideomycetes; order Pleosporales; family Tetraplosphaeriaceae; genus Polyplosphaeria; species Polyplosphaeria fusca. Next base: position 77,373 of record ML996125.1, on the reverse strand, counting down.
CAAGCTTCACCTCGACACAAAGATGCCTGTTCACTCTCCAATTGTCTCGCACTTCCGCAGCAGGTTGACAACGCAAGTGAGAAGAGTGCTCCCAGCGTACCTGGCTCTCGTCTTCCTCGTCCTCTTCTTTGCCAACACGCACTTCTTCACGACGCCGTTTCGCGCGGCGAACAAGTACAAGCGCGAGTTAAAATACCAGCAACCCATCCAATCATCGACCAGTGTCATTCCACGAAAGATATGGCAGACGTGGAAGACGGGTCCTCTGGCTTTTGAGCAGCGAGACTCGGATGCGGCGAAGACGTGGCCGGCCAAGAACCCCAGCTACCGATACGAAGTGTTGACCGATGACAATGCCATGCAATACATCCAATGGCACTATGGCGCACACGGATTGAAGCGACCAGATATCATCGAGCTCTACCGCGAGCTGAACATTACCATCATCAAAGCTGACCTGCTGCGGTATTTGGTCATGTACGCAGAGGGTGGCGTCTATGCCGATATCGATGTGGAGTGTCTGAGGCCAGTCGACCGGTTCATCCCCGAGCGCTACAATGAACATGAGGTATGCGCTTGTTCTCTCTTCCCCAGACAAGTTCTTCTCACACCCAAGACACTTGCTCTATTGCTCTTATGCCTCCCTCTTGCAGCGTTACTGACTGATGTAGGTGGATATGATAATTGGAGTCGAAATCGATGAGCCAGCCTTTATTGATCATCCTGTCCTGGGTTCCAAGTGCATGTCATTCTGCCAGTGGACATTCGCAGCCAAGCCGCGCCTGCCAGTCATGATGCGACTGATTGAGAACATCCAAGAGTGGTTGCATGATCTTTCTCACGAAAAGGGTGTTCCAATCGCAGAGCTGCAGTTGGACTTTAACGAAGTCATCAGCGGAACTGGGCCGTCTGCTTTCACCAAGGCAGTCCTTGAACAGATGACTGCGCAGAATCATGGAAAGACAGTATCATGGGAACCCTTTCATAACCTGGCAGAGTCGAGATTGCTGAATGGTATCCTGGTGCTCAATGTCGAGGCCTTCGCTGCAGGCCAAGGCCATTCTGACTCGGGCAACCACGACTCGCGTGGAGCGCTGGTGAAGCACCACTACCATGCGTCCGGGTGGCCAACGCTTCACCCCAGGCGTAACCATCCCATGTATGGCGAAGTTGAAAAGTGTAATTGGAAGCCAGAGTGCATCGCCGAATGGGTAAGCTTGTGTTGTTGCCAGAGAAGAGACTTTCGCTAAATGCTAGCAGGACAAGAACGTCGCGGAATGGGAAACTCTCCCGAAGGAAGAGCAGGAAAAACGTCTTGCAAGCAAGCCTCAGGGTGTATGAGCGTGGCTTAGATGGGCCGACGCTGAATGGCTTGGAGACCAGCCCATCTCAACCGGGTTGCACTTGCCGCGAGCCCGCTTCGCATGCAGACTTCATCGAAGCGGAAGGTCGTCGAACCAAGAAGGCGGGAGAAGTCAGGCGAAGTAGAATACATTCCTTTGCCACGGAGAGACATGGTTCGGTCTCGAGGACTTAGAACAGGTCTGTTGAGATCAGGGCGGCGTTGGGCGTTTGGATGCTGGTGGGGTCATCATACCCTCTTAGACGACCCTGTGGCATTGCGCATGCTTTTACGAACACTTTCAAAACTGATAAATGGACATAAACATGATAAACGGGATGTCGGGCTCTCCTTGTTTGTTTGGTGGTGATTCACGATAGGATGGATTGAGACTTGGGTCCGTGCTTAGCCATGACGCAAAAGGGCACGTGACGTATGAGATTTCATGTGCACGCAAACTAGCCCTCAGAAGTCCATCTGTACCTCAACTACCGTTCATCGCTCTTCATCAGGCTGACTGCCGCTCGCTAACCTGCTACATGTTGTCTCCGTGGCTGCGCAACCCCTGCGCATACGTGCATCACGGTGGCTGTCTCAGCTATCAGCTCGTTACCACCACGTCCAGCTTTCTTCCACTCGCACCCAGTCACAAGATCTCGAATTCAGCACCCCCTCATGTCGCCATTCCTGTACACTGCTTACCGTAGCCTCGACTTGCCTTGTCTGCGCCACCTCCACCTTTTGAACCAGCATCCTACACCAGTCCTCGCTTCAGCTAGCCAAATGCATCTGCGGATGGCGTAGGCTTGCTCTCGACTGCTACCCCACCTTTATTCCAGGTAGCCTTCTCCACGGCCCGGAGTCTTGGGGTCTCTCGTGGACTGCTCTGGTATTGCGATTTGCAGAATTTCGGCAGACTCGCGTTGGACTTTCCACCCCGCACAATATTGTCTCCGGCCTGACTCGGTCAAGCTCTCTCGTCAAAGTATCTTTGCATTCTTTCCATTTTTATGTTTCGTAGTCTTTTTTACTTTGAATTTACCGTCTGTTCTCTCGGCTACTCACAGAGGGTACTATGATGCCGCAGTTCGTCTGCAGCTCCATAGACTCGCAACTAGGTATCACCAAGTCGAAAAGTGAGACATCCTGCGAAGATGCACAGGCCCTGTATAGATCATGTGTGTTAACATGCGAGTATATGTCCGATAGGGAACACGACCGATGTTGCCGCCTACACGACGCCGAATTAGACATTGGTCCCTTCTACTATCGGCAATTCACCTGCAGGTTCAGCTCCTGCAAACCTCAAAGTTACACGTATGCGACGGCATGATCCTTGATTCCTGGACTACTCAGTGCCTGTCATCTTCTCCAGGTCTAGCGAGCAGCCCGCATCCAGACTGCCACCTGCGCCAAGCCATCATTCCGAAGTACTCGGGGCCAGAATGTCGTCGTATTGTGTGACACGAAGAGGACATCTTCAGCACCCAATCGATTTGTTAGGATAGATGGCCCCGCGTCTTGCGGCACGGCACGAATTGAATGCTGCGGGCTGACGGAAGGACCCGAATGATCGGCTGTCAAGAGTTCAGCTGCGGTTTGAGACGCTCCTTGGATGGGTACCCTACGCCCTGTACAGTGCATGTTGTTTTGCAATTTCGACCAATTCGGTCGAGACCAGGCTTAAGCCCATTTATCGACGAGGAGCTGAGAGATGCATCCAACAGCTTGTGTCTCGACCGTCTAAGGGATCGTTTGCCTGCGCAAACCTCTCTAATCATCCTGTTTAGTTAGCGGATACCTGCAAAAGCCTATCTATAACGATTCAGGTAGCCACAGTGTGGGTAGAAAGCTACCCTTGTTCGTTGGGCCATTTGAAACGCTTTGAGCTGAAGATTGGCTATAAATGGTAGACGTTTTCCCTCTTCATCCGCACTCATCTCGTCATACAGTAAACTTACACGCAGTCAACTTGCTTCAGATATCTTTCATCAACATCGTAAAACAGGTAGAGCAGAATGACTACTGAACTGAGCCTTGCAAATGTCCAGGGTGACATCCTGTTCGTATCATTCTGACAATAAAGTAGCTTTCGATTGCTGACCTATCAGTGTGGGCTTCTCAAAGAAGGTCGAGCTCTTTTACTTCTTCCAAATCGACAACGCCGACGCTTTCCGCGCGCAGCTCACCAATCTTGTTCCATTGATCAGCCCTGCAGACAAGACAATCGGTGAGAAGGCTGAAATCCGGAAGAAGAAAGAGGAACACCGTCAAAATGTAGATGTGGGTTACGGAACGGTCATCAAGCCAGTGCATTTTCCTGTCGTTGGCGTGAACATCGCCTTTTCCGCGACTGGTCTTCAGAAGGCATGTCAAAGCTCATTTTAATTATTTCATAGTGCTAAACTCTCGATAGCTCCAATTCATCGACAACCCCAAGCTCAACGACGTGATTTTCGACAACGGTATGAAGCAAGATGCTAAGGAACTTGGCGACAATAACGCCAATCCCGGTGCCGATTTCAAGCCCGACTGGGATCCAGCATTCTTGCAGGATATTCACGGAGTAGTGCTCATCGCCGGCGACAGCTTCGATACGACAAGCAAGAAGCTGGCAGATGTCAAAGCGTCTTTGTCCACAAATAGTGTGTCGTCAATCATAGAAGTCGCCACCCTCGCTGGTGACGTGCGGCCCGGCGAGAACAGCGGCCATGAACAGTGAGTAATTTAGGAAATTCACGTTAGCTAGATTCTGACAAGAAGACAGCTTCGGATACTTGGATGGTATTTCACAGCCTGCGATTGATGGCGTCGATGAGAAGATCCTTCCAGGACAAGCCAAGATCAATCAAGGGTACGAGGAAATTTGCGTGTGACGATGCCCTCGGAGAGTGCTAATAAGGGTACAGTGTGGTACTTCTTGGCAGAAAAGGTGACACTGGTAACAGTCCGCCATGGGCGTTGGATGGCAGCATTCTGGCCTTCCGCAAACTTCCACAGAAAGTGCCAGAGTTTGAAAAGTACGGTGAAGTTCATCATTGGGTCGATGTATGGCTGATTAATGGTATAGATTTCTACTGGAGAGTGCCAAGAGCAGCAATATTGACATTCCTGATGGTGCTAATGGGGCAGACATTTTGGGAGCGCGACTTGTTGGAAGATGGAAGAGCGGTATCAACACCCATAGTGTTCACTCGATTTTGTCACTGACCGACACAGGCGCTCCCGTCAGACTCGCTCCTCTCGCAGATGATCCAGAGCTCGGCAAGGACGAACAGAGGAATAACAAGTTCAAGTTCAGCTCAAATTCCCAAAGGTCTTGCCCCTTCGCGGCGCATGTCCGCAAAATGAATCCTCGTGGCGACTTGGACGCGGAAATAATAAATGAGCGCCTTATCCTTCGTCGCGGCATACCTTTCGGTCCCGAGGTCACATCGGAGGAAAAAATAACAAACAAGACACAAAATGAGCGGGGTCTCTATTTCGTATCCTACCAGAGCAACCTTGCAAACGGCTTCAGCTTCCTTCAGAAAAGTAAGACTACTACTCAGACTGTAACATTCGCTGATTCCTTTCCAGGCTGGGCAAACAACGAAAAGTTCCCAGTTGAAAAGCCGTTCCTATCCGGTTTTGACCCAATAATAGGCCAAAAGGTGGATCAGAGCCCGCCACGTGAAATGATTGGAGCCAATGGCGACAACGTAAGTTCGCCTATGAAGCTGGAGGCGCAGTGGGTAAACTCCAAGGGCGGTGAATACTTCTTCTCCCCCTCGATCCCAACTCTCAAGAATGTCATCGCGAAGCCTCCCGTCACCATTCCTCCTCCCGCCAATGGTTATACCTATTGCCCCCCCGAGCACCAAGGGTAGTTGTTTGGGCTTCTCGACTAGACGGTGTCGCGCATTCTCGCCTAAGCCTGCTTTGCAATGCACCCCAACGTCTTACCGCAATATGGAGATCTGGTAATCAATCGCTCGCAAACATCTCGCCGTTGCCCTTCGGCAATCACATTCCTGTCGGCAGATAACTCATGTTCTGCATTTCGTATGCTCGGATTGGTCAACCCGACCAACATATCTTATTGCTTGTTTTTGGAGGACACGAAAGGGGCACAATGCGGGGAAATATAATGGCTTAATTTGAGCGCACTTCTTGCATTCGATCGCTTATTGGGTGGGTGACCGCAACGCATATGATCTGACACCCAAACATCGTGATGATGGCAACGGCATATGTGGTAGTGTGGTCACGACATATGGACGGTGCGAAAAGATATAACAGCAGAAGGCATACCAGCTCTTGGCTTCTCGAGCATCAACACTCTCACTGCCAAGATGAAGTGGTATTCTCTTCTTGCGCTCGCGGCGCCTTCCCAAGCCTACCTTCGTTTCGGATGCGCGACGCTTTCTATCCAGCGTTTAGATCCAGTTGTTGAGGTATGATCTGAAGAACCTACACAGTTGATGGACGTCATTGAACAAGCTCAGCCAGGAAAAATCCCATCGGCACATCTTCATCAGATTATCGGTGGAAATGCTTTCAATGCTTCCATGAACGGAGACATTGGTGAGAAGGCTAGCTGCACCACGTGTTCATTCAGCGAGGTTAGCCACACCAGAACAGTCAGCTAGACTGCGCACTCACTCTCTGTACAGGACTTCAGCAACTACTGGACCGCCGTCTTGTATTTCAAGCACCGCAACGGCTCCTACAAACGCGTCCCACAGTACCCCAACTCGCTCCTCGGCTCGCTCACCGGTGGCATGACCGTCTACTACATCCAACAGGACTTCAGCTCCAACGGCAAGAACAAGATCACCGCCTTCAAGCCCGTCCGTCTCACCCCACGTCATTCCCCTCACCCCATCCCTCTCTAACCCCCCACCCAGGGCTTCCGCATGACCGTCGGCTCCCCCACCACCAGCAAAGGCTCCAACCCCGGCCTACACTACACCTGCCTCCAAAACATCAACACCCGCGGCGCCGAGACCTCCGACTTCCCCAAGCAACCCTGCCCGGCCGGCATAATGGCAATCCACCACTTCCCCGCGTCAGTAGCCCCCTCCCCATCCTCCACCCCTCCCCTCTAACCCCACCCAGCTGCTGGGACGGCCAAAACCTCGACAGCCCCAACCACCAAGACCACATGTATTCCACGACAAAAGGCATGTTCACCAACGCCGGTCCCTGCCCCTCCACGCACCCCGTGCGCATGCCGCAACTTGCTTTCGAGACCATGTGGAATACCACCATGTTCAACGACAAGGCGCTGTGGCCGGCGGACGGCAGCCAGCCGTTTGTGTGGAGCTATGATGATTCCAAGGGGTACGGGACCCATGGGGATTATATGTTTGGGTGGAAGGGAGATGCGTTGCAGAGGGCGATGGATAGTACGAGTTTGACGGGGACGAGTCTGAAGACGCAGAGTGTGGCGCAGGCGAATAAGTGCTCGATTAAGAATACGGTGACGGAGAATGTGGATGGGTGGCTGGAGAAGCTGCCGGGGATGTAGGGGTGCTGTTGGGAGTGGTTTTGGAAGTGGTGAGTAGATTTCGCTCTTCGTTTGGGGATATGGTTTGGGGAGTCGCCTGTTTGCGCATTCGTTTGGAACGTATCTTGTCAATCCATTTTGCAAATTGATCGGATGCAAATTAACACCATTTTTGCTTCGGAAATAACACGCAGCATGTCGGATCCGTAGTCTGTGTAGAGTCGCATACTCGCAGTAATTTGTCACGAGCTGGTTCAGTCACGTGAACGGCGACATCCCACCGAAAACCAAAATGCGTTGTGGCACGAGGACAGATCAGCCCCTCTAGTCTTTAGAAAAGAAACAGAACCGAATTTGGGGAGTTTGATGATGTAACAAACCAGTCATCCTACCATACCATAGCCATCCCGCATGCCCGCGCCCACTGCCCGCCCTCTGCCGCCCGTCCTCTGCCCGTCCTCTGCCCGTCCTCTGCCCGTCCTCTGCCCGTCCTCTGCCCGTCCTCTGCCCGTCCTCTGCCCGTCCTCTGCTCGTCCTCTCCCAACCTCTCCCAACCTCTCCAATAAGCCCAATACGTATCTGCTCCGCTCCCTTCGAGAAACTTCTTCCCCCTAAGTCAACCACATCATACGTCCCTGCCCTCGAATGTCACACTTAGTTCGCTCATCCCAAGCCGTAATCTGCCCTGGACTCGGCACCGCAACCATCTGAGCCCATACCTGACACTTTGCCCACATCAACGCCACGAAGCACGCGAGTAAGCCACGCCATATAGCACGATGAACGCGTTGAGCACGCTTTCCGACGACGAGACATGATCGCTTAGAGCTCAGGCTTCTTCAAAGATCGATGAAGTCTTTGCTTCAAACCGCCGCTGTCACCGCCATCCTTGGGTGTGTGAATTCTTTAGGGGCACCTTCTCTTCTAATTATCCTTTCAGGGCTCTGGCATTAGTATTAATAATAGACGAATGCTCTTGTCTCAATGCTCTCCCGCGGCCTTTCGCCGACGACTGTCTTCGGATTGGAGAATCCAGCATGCGCAACTCCTGAACAATTTCCATTAGCCCATTTTCCTCGGTTTTTCTCGATAACGAGTATGATATTCTCACCTGTACCGCAGCCTTGCTTCGTGTCAGTCTGTCTGAAAACCATAACCTCTTTATCGCTTTGGCCGCTGATGTAGTGAAACTTCATATCAGGATGGTAGTAGACCTGATAATTTTCGGTGTAGCCCTCGCGTTCGACAACGTCGGTTGCGATGCAGTTTTTCGGCGGGTTGAGGGTGCGCGAGTCGCAGACCGCGAGGGGCCAGTCTGAGAGGGGGCCGCGGAGGGGCTTCCAGATGCTGCGACTGTTAGTAATTCAGATTGATATACTAGAGGTGTGCTCTATTTGTACTTGAGCGTCTGTAATCTTTGCCACGAAGCAGGGTCAACTCCCAAGGCCTTTTCACTTATAACCTCTGCTGAATGCGGCGTAAAGTCGACGTGGATGATGCTAGTTGGCTGCAAATACTCATAGTCTTCTCCCGTAGAAATGGGAAAATTTGCATGACGTCTACGAATCTACTGCCGTCAGTTTGCTAGGGTCGAGAGGATGAGGGAGTATCGCCACACACACCGTGCTCCAGTACCTCCACTCTTTTCGCGCCATATCGGTTTTTCAGCATCGTGCTCAATTCATCATACCAAACATCCTTGACTCTTTCGATGTCCAGGAATGCCTTGGGGCTCAACTCTGATTCCAGCTCAACTACCTCGAAACCGTTCTGGTCAAGGCTGTATGCATCCTCCTGCCCCCGGATGTCCTTTATGACGATGTTTTCCTGGCTCAATGTTGTGCAGTTCGTTCGTGGTATTCCTGGACCCGGATCGTAGCGTAGGCGGTACGGCTTTTCGTGGTCGTGCAGCGGATCAGGCTTGAGAAAGGTGAGGCTCGCTCGAATGTCGCCTGCGGGGATGCTTGGAGCGGGCATTATGGCTGGTGAGATGAGATAAGACGAGATGATACAGAAACCTTACTATAAGGCTTATGTGATCGCGGTCGTGGTCAACAGGCGAAGCTGAAGTGGAAGTGGGAGCGGCACCGGCACCGGGGAAGGAGGAAGGTGGGGTTGAAGCGGGGCTGTTTGCCGACATCGAGTGACCCTTGGGATCCAACGTTTAATTCCTATCATACATGGACTTCTAGACTGGTTCTATAATTTGCTCATATTTGAAAGGCCATCGCAAGCCGTGATGGATCTCGACATAGTTTCGATGATCTTGCCAGGTTATGCGTCTTTCATGGTGCCCACCATCAAGAGTATTAACGATTTCACTACAAACTGCTCGTGTATGGTGCTGAGATGTTAGATGAACACAATTTGTCAGTCCAAGAGGAAAGTTCAGGTAATTGTTTATACTGCTATGTACCGCAGCTAATCTCAGTCACTGATGCACAGTATCCGTGTTGGCCTTTGCTACATGCGCGCCAGATGCAGTGCCTTCTAGTTCTATTTTCTGCCCTTTGCTAAAGCCATGCTTTTCGCCCGCAGTAACCGGACTCTTTGGCGGCCAATGCGCCTTCCATGGTTGGGTCTTGGGAGGCGCCGACGTGGAGGGCGAGGGGTTGGTGTCAGAGGGCATCGTGATGAATCTACTTTATGTCAGGGACTGGATTGGAAGCATCTCAAGTGACCAACATCGAGGTATCGTCTCAAGTCTTTGGTATAGCAAGCTTCTTAGGAGGTGAGTGCAATCTCTTGCGACGTTGTGTGCTGCTTCCAGATGGATCCGAAGAGCGCAGCAGCAGCTTGGAACCGGGCGCGGGGCAAACTTTAAAGCAAAGGGCCTGCGCAGGGGAGCGCATCATTTCGCATCATTCGCCACCCAAGAAAGCCTCGGCTGAAACATGAGGCGCGACAGGGGTGCTGAACCCGGTCATCGGTCCAACCGGTGGATCTGGCTCTTCATCTTGGGGAACATATCTGCAAATCACTTGGAGTACATACTAAAAGATGTGCCACCCTTTGATCCAGTAGACCCTCAAGTAGGGCATTGTATTACCAGGTCCAGAACGTTACATGGCGATTGAAATCGCTCACATCCAACGGTTCCTGTGCCGCTTCCTGTCCGTCCAAGTCCCAGTACATGGCACAACTCTTGTTGTACTCATCATCTGCTCTTCTGGCGTCGCCCTTGCAGCGTAGCGCTTTGCTCTTCCAGAAGTGAGCTCGAGCTAGTTCCGCTTTCCATGCGTCATCGAAGCCATAAACTTGTATCGCTTGCTCGATAAGTTCGCTTCAAGCTTGTCAGTCCGATTACGTCGTGGGTCGTCTGTAGATCGCTTACAGGGCCTTTTCTGTTTGCCTCATCCTGATAAAATGTCTCCCCATACGAATCAACGTGTCAGCGAATCGGTGATGGCCACTACCGAGGATATTTCTGTAGTGATTCAGAGCGCGTTGGTGGTACTCGAGACTGGTATCATAGTCTCCTTTGGCGTCGTAAACGTTGCCAAGAGTGTAAAGAAATCTACCAGTGCTGAATTGCATCGTGAACCGTCAGCAATCAAGACAACTATCTCTAGGGTATAACTTACATAAAAGACTCCCGGTCATTGTATCCAAACTTTCGTTCTCGTTCTCGGAGTCCTTGGAGTAACTCCTGTTCCGCCTCCTCATATCGGTCCGTAAGTAAGTAGAGTGCGCCTAGATTTACCCCTGGTAAAGAGATAAGCCATGGCTCATAACATTCCAAGCGTTTCATTCGGTCGACGGAGCTATTGAAACAGTCTTCAGCATGCGCATAGTCTTCATGAAGCATGTACGCGCAACCCAGCTCGTTGAAGGACAGTGCGAGTCGCATGTCCGTGCCACCTTCGCAGCCGTCAAGCTCACTGATCATCATAGAATTAAATCTAAGATGATATTCAAGTGATTCTTTAGGCTTGTGAACTTCAACGGCAATGACTCCCCGGTTGTGAATGGTTTCCGCAAGAGTATCGTCAATCGCACGTTCACTCGGTAACTCGGACTGATGTGAGGAGGACCACAAAGGAAACTGCTTTTTGACCTCTTCGCAGATGTTCTGCGCAATACTGCTGAAGGCCTCGGCTTCTCCCAGTCTACCCCGCTCGTGGCAGTACCTGTTTTGTCAGAATGTACATTTTCATCGGAATAGACCAATCTTACCAGCCGCAATCACACCACAGCCTTGCGTACTGGTACCCACAGTGGAGATCATAGTTGGTAGTTGTGATACTAGGCGCGATACGTCGAAGGCGCATTACGTGAGGGAAAAGCTGTTTGGGATGTCAAAGAAGACGCGCAACACAAAAGGTGGAATGCTGGACCGTACCTCTTCACATTGCGGCCACCTTCCAGTTCCGTGCCTCCATGTGAATGGATTGAACGGCCTAGAACGTGTTAATTGAGCCTTGAGTCAGAAGTTGGGCACTCACCATTGTGCAGAGATGATTACCAAGCATGTGTCGAACACATCGCGAGCGTATTCCGGAGTCATTAGCTTTCTAGTAGCCTCTTGTACGATGCGAGCTATCAAAAAAGTAGAAGGAACTTTTTGAGACTCTGTGATTAGCCCGAATCTCAACAACTCTTGGATCGCTTGGTGTAAGGAGGATTCGGTCGATGGATAGCCCGAGATGCTAATGTGACTGTCGCAAATATTTAGGATCTTCATCGGGATCGTATCTGGATCTAACATGGATAAAACATCCAACAGGGTCCGGGAGATTTTGAGACTGTCAAACGCCGCTTCCAAAAAGGAGTGCTCTTCGTCAACGACGAAGCGTGAGAGTTCTCCTTGCATTCTCTGTTGCAGCGTGCTGTTCTCGCTTTCAAAGTTCTGCGATAAAAACTCCTCAAAAGTAAGGCGTTCCCTGAGAATCCATTTGGTGAGATGGCTTAAAGCATACGGCTTCCCCTTGACTTTAGAACTAATGATACTGGCGCACTGTCTCGCTTCGGAGGAGGCCTCGTCTGGCAAGAGGCTGCACATGAGTCCGGCACCGTCGAGAGGAGTGAATGGCTCAATGGTGAATGAATGGTGTATTGGCAAGCTTTGAGGTAGGTGCCTTCGACTCGTAATCAAAATGGAGCCATAGTCTTGATTTATAGGCCAGACGCCGTCCAGGATGCTGGCATCGATGACATGATCGAGTACCAGTAGCCATCTGGCTTTACTGGTGTCCGTAGTCGAGGCAATGAAGGATTTGGTAGGATCTCCGAGCCATCTCTTGAATAATTCCCGAGTCAAAACCTGGTCTGCGGAATCGGCTGACCGTGCATCGACCAAGCCTAAACGAACTGCGATTCGATTGATGTCTTCGCTCATCTTTGAATCTTCATCGGCATGTATCCAGAAGACAGCATCGAATCTGGACATGTTTCTGTAAGTCCATTCGACGGCTACCTGAGACTTCCCAATGCCCGATGGCCCGTATAGAGCGCAAGTGCGAAGCTGGGAGTTTGTAAGCGCCTGACCCTCGCCAGCAATTTCTGCACTTGTGCCATCTAGAGCCCTATCCAGATACGTGATCGCATTTTCACGGTTGAAGAATTGTTGATTGCGGCTTAAAGGCATATGGATGCAGGGCAAAGTCAGTTCTAGTGCATTGTTCTCGGTAAACGCCATGTCGACGTGATACTTGCGCACAAAGGAGTACAGCACGTCGTCGAATTCCTGGCCCTGGTAATCAAACGGGTTCACAAAATCCCATTCGTGTTCATCGCGAGGTTGGATCATATCGTCTGAATCTTCGAAGACTAGAGGTTCTGTGTCGGCTGAGAGATTTGACCTGCTGCCTGTGCGATGTGGAGCCGCAGGCTCCTCCGGGTCGGTGCAATCGCTCTTCTCTGTGACTGCTGAGGATGCCTCGTCACTTCTGAAATTGCCATCGGCTTCGTCCAACCAAGGAAGGGAATATGATGCAAGCCAGATGAGATGCGATACGATATGCTTTTGCATCTTTTGAGTAAGTGCTGCTGACGGCAGAAGGCCCGTCGCGCCTGGATTCGAGCCTGCAAGTCCAAAGGTCTGGCCAAGTTCTTCAAGAGTGACCGCACAAAGAGGACATTTTTTGAGTGGATTGGGATCATGCACCGGGCGTTGCAATTTCAACAATTGGTGCATTTGATTTTGACTGAGAGCTTTCCCAGAGTGTGTTGCAGTCAGATGCTTCGAATACTCTTCGATGGAATCGAAAGACTGAGGAGGGCCACCGCGCGGATGCCCAGGTAGTCTACAGATCCATCTGCGAGTATGTGTGCGTAGATGTGCTATCCACGTATTTTGATCACGATATCGCGTCTGTGACTCCGGACAGTCCGGGAATAGGCAAACATACGATTCGATATCTTTTAGCAAATGCTGCCTGTATGGTGTGAGCAAATGACTCGGTCGCCTGGGCTAATGATGACTTACTTCCACCTTTTCCGCTCGACCATCTTCGCGGCAATCAGTTGGCAGCAATACGGGCACTCGAAGTCGTTGCCTGTTTTGATAAAACTTGGCGGAGGCGGTAAGCGCGATCTGTCGACACTGCTCGCAACTGAAGTTCCGACCCGCGAGCTCGCTGGTTCCGAGGGGCGGTCTGCTTGAAATTTTGATTCAGCGAAACTAGTGGCTTTTGCGACGGTCGAGACAAAATTCGATTCGGAAAAGACTTTCGGAATTCCCGTTTTCATCTGGCTTGGTACATTCGACAGCTTCGCTTCTGGTGCCGCTGAGTTGCTGTTTTGGGTCTGTCGACGATTCACAGATGGTCTCCGGGCTTTTGGTTTCTGTACTTTGCCGTATAGGATGTCTTGATGCTTCCTGCGGTAGAGGAAGAGCTGCCGACGGTCGGCATTGCATCTACTCAATCTTTCTCGCAGGAATTCTTCACAATTCTCAAACCTCCGAGCGATGAGTTTTCTGCTAAAATCTTCGAAGAGTTCTATCTCGTCAAACCCATCATCATCTACGGGTCTGAACCTTTTCGCTTTGGTGGCGGAGGACTCCAGCCCAGGTCTTCGAATCTCCTTTGCGAGACGATGCAGTCGCTCAACCGCATTTTTTATACTGTTTATTGTTTCTTCATTGTCGCGGTCGTCCATGAGATCAGAGGTGAAATCATCATCCACGTCTTCCGATCGAGCTCTATCTGGCAATGCACTCAGCCGCCGTTGTTTGCGAGTCACTTCATTGGCACGGGATGTGAACGCATCGTCTTTGTAAGAATTGTCAGCAATCCATTCTATTAGCGAAGTAAAGACATTGCATACTTACCGTCCTGAATCGATTCCGACAAGTGTATTTGCGATCTATTAAGAATAGCCAGTTGGGCTATTACGAGTGGTTTCACAACCTCACTCTCTCTGAGTCGGTAATCAAGAGAGGAGTGATATGATGCAAACACACCGATATGGGCAGCCCAGATGTTGAACTTGGCCTGCTCATCCTCGACAGCTTCAGCAAGCTCAGCCTGACGGCTCAGCCGTGTGCAGTCCACGAGGCTGACAAATGCTGCTTTGCATTTCTCGGCAGTATCAGCAATGACCATGCCGCTCATCTTGTCAAACGACAAGAAAAGATGGCAACGATTCTGAGGAAAGAGAGGTTCCCCTGCAGGTCTTGCGATCCGGGTCTGATGGTGTAGGAGGCAGGAATCGGGAAGTATCGAAATGCGAGCTTAAGAGATGGATCCCCGCTCTCGTATCCGATTTTAAGGATCGCCATCGCCTTGATGAGGCGACGAATGGGGAAGGAGCTAGGGATAAGGGCAACAAGGCGGACCACGACCGGTGAACCGCGCAAGCTCAGCCTGGAACCAGCATTTGCTTGAATAGCGCCATGCTCCCTCACAAGCGTCACGAATCCACTTTGCTAATTAGTCCTTCTCAAGCCTGCATCCCTACTCAAAGCCATGAGTGGTGTTGAAGTTGCCGGTTTGGCACTCGCGGTGCTGCCCGTCCTTATTCCAGCGATCAAACTCCTCAAAAAGAAAAACATCGAGCCTCGCCAGAATGAGCTCGTGGAGAGCGTTGCCTTTGAGATATGGTTTCTACACAGGCTTTTGATCAAGCTGGCGAAACGGCTGGTTAATCTGTCGGATGAAGAAAAAGAGAGACTGGCATCCCCGGAGCCTTCAGCGACGCTGGCAGACAAGTGGAAGGCCGAGGAGGTGGTGCAAGCTCTGAAGACGCATCTCGGGGACGGGTACGATACGTTCTGCACGACGTTGGCTTCGACCATGGGCTGTCTGGAGCAGCTGGTCAAGTACAAGTCACTGAGCTGGTCGAGGGACGAAGCCGTAGGTGCAAGCTGGTCGTCGCTTCCTCTGCTGAGACGCGGCTAATTAGATGACGTCAGAACAACCCACAGAACGCATACGCGAAGCTGGCCGCCATCCGCGAGAGCACCACCTCGACCCCCGTCAACAACCTCAAGCACCGCGTTCACTTCGCCGCCGTCGAGGCCCGCAGATACGAAATCAACGTGTCCAGGATCACAGAGAACAACAAGAAACTCGAGCGACTCATCGGCCTATCCGAGGAGGCTGTGGCTTCGGTCCAGGAGCCAGTCAAAGATGAATATGGCACTGCGACATCGCGCCTCCAGTTGCGGCCTCTGATGCACACGCTGCACAGTGCCGTGAATCGCTCGTGGACTTGCGACTGTCAGCACAAGCACCAGGCTCGTCTTGGCCTTCACCAGCAACACGATGGCCGCCGAGATTCCGTCACCGATGAAACGGGAGAAAGCGACCACATATACGTGGAAATGCTCATATCTTGTGTGAATGGCTCAGAGTTGACGCCAAAGTGGCTAGATACACGCCTTTGTGTCGCCCTAAACAGGTATGCCGCTCCCAACTATTCGCCGAACCTTCGCTGACCCTTGATAGCTCAACTAAGCCCAATGCGAAAGAGCCGTCACCACGAGGGGTGCGTTTTCAGCCCAACTGCATACCAAAGACTCCTTTGGTCGAAGATGCATCGTCGCCATCGGACACGCTCGTCGGACGGGACAAATCAGGCTCCAGGCGCTCCTCGTTGGTTTCTCGAAAGAAGGTTGATAGCATTTGTCAGACAGCGTCTTTAGCGGACCGCCACTCCTGTGCTCCACAAATAATGTTCGATGGCGATTCACTGTGGCATATGACAAGCAAAGCATCGTCTCGACGCTCGTCGCGAACATGCGGCGGCAAACGCCAGAATGAGGATCTTCCGCTGTCCTTCCTCCTTGGAGGCAAAAGGAAGTTCAAGATGAAAGAGAAACGCATTCTGCCAGTCATACTCGCAAATTCGCTCTTGAATTTAAGTGAAGGCCCATGGGTCGAAAATGAGTGGGCCAAGGAACACATACATTTCTTCACCTCGGCCGACTCTCAAGATTTGCTCGATATTCAGCGGCCCTTTCTCTCCACAGACTTTCAGCACCAGGAAGATAGCGATACAGAGGAAGAAGACGCGCTCTATCGCGTGCATCCAAGCCCCAGTGTCTTGGCACTAGGCATACTGCTCCTCGAAATCGAATTAGGATTTGCCTTGGAGAGCTACTATTCTGAGTGCGATCTCGATGACGGCATTCCAAACGTCAACACGAATTATCTGACTGCACTAAGGATGTTCGAGGAGGAAGTCTCCGACTCCATTTACAGCAACTATCGAGGTGCTTTATCGGCCTGTCTGAACTGCGACTTCTTTGACGAAGACACCATGGCGCCCAACCTGGACAATGAAGAATTTAGGCGAGCAGTTTACAACAATATTGTGAAACCTTTGGAAGATGAGCTACGCTTTGCATATCCAGATGAGACGTTTTTCCACGGTTTTTAGAATTCGCACTCTGAGACGGATACTCCCGCTCATCTAATCTTTCCTAAGTTCGTCGTTTCCTTCAGGATCAATACCCCTTGCTTGCAGTTGTATACTACTCGGTGGCGAAGAGCAACAAATGTTTGGTGTGTAATAGACAACAATAATCAACTTGTCGGTGCTGGGTCGTTCAAAACCATATTCAACGTCGCGAAAAGCAAAACTGGGGCAGTGCCGCAGAAGACTGCTGGCAAGCCAGCACCAGCGACAATTCATATGACTTTACAGCAACGCGATACTGTTTAACTGAATAGACAGTAGACAATATCCCAAAGAGGATCGTCAAAAGGAACACGCCAAAGATGGCAACCCACAATGTCGCAAATTGCGCAAGGTTCCTTGTGTCCAGTAGCGTTTGGGCAATTGTCTCAGGCGGCCCGTTCAGCAGGCTTGACAAAGCCACAAGATTCTTTCTCCAATAATAAAAATCGTCCGTTTCAGTGGCACGTGGGAGTTCGGCGAAAGCCACTATCCGAAACTGGATGCCCTCCTCGTCGAGGAAGGCGTCCGTATTTGGGTCGCCGAAGGGAAACAGCAGGTCGAGCGTCCGCAAGGCTTCGTCCAATATGTCAGCTGGGATCATGGTCGGATCTGGCCCTTTCCGATGGTTTATCAGGCTGAGCTTGTGGCGATATATGGTTAGGCTGCGCTGTCCCCGTGGTCCTTCGAGCTTGAGGTGGTCGACAAGATTGTCGGTCCAGCGAATACGAAGGCGACATATGTTCTTCAGATTCGCGGCTGTGAAGGAATCGTCCAGGGAAGTATTGTCGGGAGAGACTTGACCTCGTCGCTTGAATTGCGCCGCGATCATTTCGTCGAGGGATTGCGTGTCGGGCCAGTCGACCAGGCTGTCGCGGCCGTTGCGTGGCCCAATGGACAGGTGGCGAGAGCAAACGTTGAGGCCTAGCCAGAGTCGAGCTGCAAGTTCCATGGAACGAGCGACATCGGTTTCGAGTGTGTTCAGATAGCGCTTCTGGATTTCCAATGTGAGCGCGCCCCTCGTCATATCGCGATTTGTCCTCATATCGCTGACGTCGGATAGAAGGCTATCCAGATCTTGTGCCGCGAATCGATGGGCGTGCCGGTAAAGGCTTTGCAGCGTTTTTCCGATAAAGTCGAAAAACACTGCATATTCGTCCTCGACGATTTCTGACTGATCTAGCTGTAGGTGCGGCCAAAAGGCATTGAGGATTGCGCATTTGCTTCCTAGGCTTAGCTTCACAAAGTCACTCCCCGACGTTCTGGAGAACAAATCCTTCTGGATAGGGTGCATGCTTCTGCAAAGTGCTTCGACAACCTCACGCCGTCAGCGGACGCGGCCGCGTTAAGAGGCCGCTCATTCCGCAGCTATCATGTCACGTTAGCCTCACATTTGAGGCTGTGTCGCTGGTGCCCCGCCCGTCGCGGCTGAGAACCCCCAGCCTCTCATCCTCAGTCCCAAGGCTCCCGCGTCTTCACAGCGCACCATGGCGTACACTCAGATGGTTGGAATACAACATGCAAGAGACCTATTGTGAGCCGCATTTCTTTCCCAACCAGTGGGAACACGGTTGACGTGCATCGATAGAGATGATGTCAAAACTCCCGTCGGAGTTCGAGGCCAGAGAACAGACCAGCCCCCACCCTCAATAACAGAACCACCACCACAGATTCCCCTTCGAACCGTTGTTCTCAAAAGTGAAACAGCTCTACATGGTCAAGACGCTGTGCGAGCGGTGCAGACCCACACCAAAATTCTCTCCAAACGATCCTCCGAGATCTACAAAGTCGACAAGCATTACATCGGCCTTCTTCAAGAACTACCACCGCCAATAGAAATACATGATAAATGGGACAGACATGTCCGACCTAACCTTGAGCTATATCTTTGCCAAGCCACGAGAACGTTGTCCAAGTCGCTGCGTGACGAGGATGTCATCATCGAGCCCGTTCTCTGTATGGCTGGAAAACGGTGCTCGCCGTCAAGCTTGTCCTCAGGGCTAGCAGCGCAACCTCCAAAAGACCCAGTTGCATTGGATCCGATGATCTGGATATATTGTGGTAGCAAGAAGTGCAGAAAGAAAGTGACTGAAGTGACCCCTTCGCTGGCATACGTCAAGCACTTCGAGAGAGTTAACTCTATGAAACCGCTGCACGCCTCACTGCATGCGCCGTGGCCTGCAGCAGGCGAGTCTACATCTCACAGTACTAACCAGAGTTCGAGTGTATCATTGCATACTAAAGTCTCGTGTGATATTTGGTTTCCTGTATCAGAGAAATTAGAGGTTTCGGGTGCCACTGCCCGCTTCACGATCCGGGACGACTCTACAGTCACAGAGCATATTTCCACCATTGGTGGTCTCATCAAAGTCGACGACAAATTGTATGCGCTCACGACTGCTCATCCGATTTTGAACGGCATACAAGAACTTGCTGCTTCTGATTCGGATTCAGAGCAAGATACTTCCACAGACGATGAAGAGACAAGCTCAGGGTCAGGATCCGATTATTCTGGCCAGCACCATACCCTAGGCTCTTGTGAGCCAAAAGTTAGGCTAGATGGCGAATGGACGGGGTTGCCGCCACCTTCCATACTAGCCTACCTGGGTAAAGCGACCACAGATGGGAATTATGGCTTGCCTCGCCCGACGCTCACCACATCGGATTTTGCACTATTGGACATTGAAAACATTTGTCCTGAGACAGCCATTGACACGAAAGTCGTGAGCGACTCCATTGGCAATGACGACCTCTTCAGTGGCGACGTGGTAGTTATCGCAAGTAACACGTTTGCGCCCATAAAAGGTTATCTTTTGAAGGATAATGCTTCAATCATTCTGAGAGGCGAGATCGTACGCACAAGGAAGATACAAATTAAGCAACCCGGTGGTGAGTCTTTCCGTTTCCGTGCACAGCTTTCCACTAAACCTTCGGGCAGAGCGAGGATGGTCAGGTTCTTGGGTGGTCCGTGATGACAAGCTTTGCGGCATGATCTATGCAGCTTATGATCATACCCCGTATCTTCACATGCTTCCCATAGAAGACGTGTTCAATGCCATTCGGGAAGTGTTATCCGCTACTGTCGTCAAAGTCGCAGACGGCGATGAGATCGATAGTTTTGTACTTGAGACTTGTAAAAAAATTCGAGACGGTAAGAATCTTACTACACATACAAGTGGCATTTGTTCTAACAAACGAATGCAGCTGAGAGGACCGACGAGTCGCCAGTCGATCGGTCCTGGATCGGCTTTGCAAAATCCATCGATCCTTTGCAAAAACACTCCAATCCTTTACAAAGAACGCAAGTTCTCCGGCCATCCGAAGAAGTCGAACATGGGTATAAGTGCGGCTGGAATTCGTGCGAGGAGACTTATGATACGCTGGATAAACTTAACGTCCACATTATCATCAATTCGCATGGCGCGCTGCGAAATTCTAAGGAATCCGACGACATTCTAAGGAACCGAAGAGAGGCAAACCAGCCACAACGCGATGCTGAGACCGAAACAAAGCACAGCACGCCATATCCCCTCGGACCACTAGACTTGGCAACCATGAATCCACCCGTGGGCGTGACCTATGTCGGGAGTTCTTTCCTAGACGGAGACGATGCGCAATTGATGACCATGTTCGCGAGAATAAAAGGCTACCAGAGAATATTGTTTCCGTCCCCTGAGAACCGCTCGATTTGCTTCGTCGAATTCGAGGACGAAGCTTCGGCCCGAGATGCGCTCAACATCGTCAGCAACAGCACCAATTACGATCGCAAGAAAAATCTTCCTTTGCCCTCTCATGCGAAGGCCGCAAAGGCCGCGCTTGCCCGCGATGAAATGGCGAAGGTAGTCGATGCAAGCATCAGAAAAGACGATTTCACATCACCCCGCTCCTCGAAAGCTTTCCATACCAAGCTTCAGGGGTTCTTCGGCGCCGAGGTTGGAGAAGGCGAGCAGGTGCCATCGAGTTACGAGCCTGTGGATTAGTGCCGGTAGGGTGTTCGAGCGTTGATGCATGCCAGGTTGAGCGGTGGGACGACCTAGAATGGCGCTTTCGGTATTAGATTCTGTTGGATTGGTCACATGACCTCACGATGGATATATATATAGCCTCATTTCTCCATCCTTTATACACCAATCAATCAATCAATACTTTTCTGTCGTACAGTTCCGACCCGTTCTGACCCGTCCCGTACTGGTTTCCAACAGATTCTGGGGGATGGTAGGGTTTATGTGTCGCTGCGATGGAACTGGGTTTTCGGTGCGCGGGAGGGATTCGGTTGTAGGTGGAAATACTTGTTGGTTTACTTGGTCTGAGTGCGTGTATTTGCGATGCAACGGTGCATGTGCAAAACTCTTTACGGCCAGGGGTTTGATTCAAGGATAGCTACGCAATATTTTCGGGTGAGCAATCAAGTGCTGTGCAAGGTCTAAGCGGGTCTTGGTGGCGTGCAAGAGTGTTTAGATTGTTCTGCAAGGAAATTTCGAAATGTGAAATCATGGGCTACCGATACTACGGTGTTGGAAGCTAAGCCAAAGGGAAAAGTTTTTTGAGCATTGATAACTAGAAGCCAGCATTCTACGACGGATTGAAATAGTATCTGATATCCCCTTCATGGACGCCTAGCGGTGACTAATCCCAGTATTCATAGTCTGACTCCGACTCGTCCCCATATTGCGTCTCATTCTGATCCAGTGCCCTCTTCCTCACGTCTCGCAACCAATTCTCCTTTGATATGTGAGGATCGCAATACACAAGATCCATGCCATTCGGCCTCATGACTTCGTCTCGAACCCTGTCCATGCGGTCCCACGGATATCCATCACTCTCCTTTCTTTCGAATTCTTGAGGGCGGAACTCGATCTCGACAGTCTTGAGAGCAGCCTTGCGAGCAATGGCATGTTTTCCAAGCTCGCGTACCCATGCTTCTTCTCTGGCTCCAAAGTCGTTCCAAGCCTTGCTATATTCCCAATCATCAGTGTTAAACTTCCATTTGAAGTGCGTCAATCTCGGCCCTAGAAGGTTCGCACATCCCGCCGAGAATGGTTTGAGTTGACTCATGCCGTCGCCCATCTGCCACCTAGACAGCGTCAAAGATTCAAGATTGGGAAAGTGTGTTGCGTTGAAGATGTGCTTGTCTTCACCGCCGCTGTGATTGAGGGAGCCAATGCTAATGGTCTTGAGGGACTTGATGGACTACCCCATGTTTCAGACTAGGCTTTCTGTGCACAGCATGCCGAGGCTGTTGCGGAGATTATCAAACTCAAAGTGCTCAAGCCGGGCTGGCCACATGATAAGCCAAGCAGTGGCCTGCAGTGTTTCCTTATAGCTGTCTATGGTGAGGGAGGTAAAAGGCGCGGTGCGAGACAGCTAGACATGCGATCAGTGTTTCGATACGTCTGAGCTTATTGCTAAAGAATTCCGTACGTACCTTTGGGTCTAGCGGCGAAGGTTCAAATTCCCACTGAGAAATCCCATGAAGCTCCAACTTTTGAAGTTTCGGGGTTGGAACAATTGACACATGGTGGAGATAAAGCCCCACAGTTTCCCTGTAATAGTCTTCCGCATAAAGCCTCCCAACTTCTGTATCTAGCTCTGGATCAGTTTCCATGTACCCGGGTGTTGATCCTGGAACCCCCCGTAACACTCGAAACATCGCACTCTGGTCAGCCATTTTGCAAGGTCTTTTCCAATGGACCAATCGATCTCGAACAGATCTGCGTCTTTGACGCCCATGGAAAAATGCCTACAATGTTGACGAAGGGACGCATTCTTGCGTAGCGCGAGGTGTACTTGAGTGACGCGCTCTGAAGGTGGCACTGTCGTCGGTCCAAGATTGAATTCTATGGTGTGGAATAGAATCGGTTGGGCGATGCGGCTTATTCGCCGACATACTTGCGATAGGTAGTGCTATCGCGCACTTTTGATTCGGTTTGAACCTGCAGTCGGAGCATCCAGTCTTGCGGAAAATATGGAATTCAAAAATAGCAAGCTCAATGATTGAGACTAGGAGCTCTTACGGGAGCCGAAATATGAACGTAGAATCGGGGCTCTGGGGTGCCTTGGCCCGGATGATAGCGAGGTCATTTGTCGGAGATGGCCCAAGCCGTGTCTGTCGGATCGCTAGTTCCGATTTCTGCATTTTGCTTGAAACGTGGGTATGAATCGAGCGGTTGATAGTAGTAGAGAGACGAGTGACAAGGTGTCTGAGCAGGGCGCGGGGTTTCGCTGTTAAAAGGTTGAGACGCTAAGTTACCGGTAATGTGATTACCGGTACTCATCTAGGGTGCGCACGGTCTTACCTAGCGCACGATATTTCTTCCTATGACTTCTATTAAACAAGAACTCTCAAGATAAAATTAAAGTTTGGATATTTTATAATAGTTAGATTAAAGGAAGGCTTTTAAATTATTAACAATTGCCTATAATACAGGCTGAGCGACAGGTGAATCGTGCAATCACGTGCATGCTCGAGGCAGCAGTTGAGACGCAAGGGAGGTGGAGGTGGGGTTGAGTCTACTTGGGAACAAACACTGTCGGCTAAGCGTATCATTTCTAAGCTCACCAGACGGCATACGCAGTCACGCGGCTGTCGATACGTCTTCAAGGGGGCTCACGCTCGCGCTGTGGGGTAGCTCGCGACACAAGATCTCTAAAAAAGTACGCGTAAAGCATACTAAGCAGAGGTTACATTAAGACTTAGCACGGTAATCCTTAAATCCTCCATCTCCCTTCTTACATACCCCACCACTCCGCCTCGTCTTCCAATCCCAATCCCCAACACACCTACACTCTAAAACCAACCCTCCTCCTCCTCACCCTATCCCTCAGCCCCCTCAAACTCAACTTCCTCTCCTCCCTCCCTCTATCCCCCCAATCAATAGTCTCCTCCCCCTCCCCCTCCCTTCCATCCTCCCCCAAAAACACCAACTCCATCTCCTCCCACGCCACCCCCCTACCCAAAACCTCCACTGCCCTCCTCTCCCTCCCCCCCTCCCTCCTCATCTCCTCCAGCGGAAACTTACCAAACGCGTTCAGCACGTTATCGATTTCCACCGTAAGGTCCAGCAGCGTCGGGGCGCTAGACCAGGAACTGCGGCGTGAAGTAAGGGCTTTGAAGGGGTTGCGGGAGGGTTTTGAGCGCGGGTCGTGCGCTCTCAGGAGTAGGGTGGAATTGTGGGGGAGGGTGTGTGGGGGGGTGAGGATTATGGCTGGGTGCGGGAGGAGGGGGGAGAGTTCGATGGGGGAAGTAGGGGGGGTGGGATGCGGAGAGGGGGGGAGGTGGGTGGTGAGGAGGGTGGGTGTGCGGGAGAAGGATGGACAACGGGGCATGGTGGTGCGGTCGCTTGGTGTTTGGTTTGGTGTGGGTTGGGGGTTATAGGGATGTTGAGATGGGGTGGGAGGGTTGAAGTAGTTGTCGTGTTGGGGGGCATTGTGAAGAAGGGGTGTGCACAAAGTGCTTAGAAGCGTGGAGCAGAGTGTCTGCGAACCATGGTATGTCGCATTGTGCATACGGGAGCATACGTTGTACGCTATTCATAAAGACTCCAGTATATCCGTGTTCTGATTCTCGAAATCATATATCTATATTCGCACGCAGACAAATGGTTTTCAATGAGATTGTTCATTTCCTGGATGTCTTTCAGTCCCATATGCTATGTATCTATCATCAGTGCTTCATACGGCCATTTCATCCATTCCCCTGTCCATGCCACCAGCTAATGATCCTCGTTCCTAAATATGCCAAAGCCAAATCCACTCACGACAAGCTTGGGATGTCTTCGACGCAGACAATTCAAGAGCTCCCCTCGGGATGTATCTTCAATGTGAATTGTCTACGGTCATGCGTCCCAATTTTCAATCAACCCACAAAGCTCCCCTTGGGGATGTTTCCTCAATGTGGGTTAATTTTTGATTTGAGTTTGAATGTTGTGTGTTGTTGTCGTGTTGAAATTCGGTTTTGCTGTGAAAGAGGACTACGGGGCCCTCATGTTGCCCGGGGATAAACTAGACGATGGATGAACTCGCCGAAGAAGCCTAGATGGTTTCGCTACGTCTCTAGATTGGCCTGCCGGCGCGCAATGCACCTCCAGGCGTCCATGACGTGCTCTTCGTGGATTATGTCGTCGATCACGTAGTCTTGGATTGCAGCGATGAATTCCCGGAGCGATATATCGCCAATCTTGACGTGTGACATGTATGCATGGTCTGCGTAGGTTTTCTCCACTTCGGCTTTCATACGCGCACGCCGCTGCTCAGTGGGAGTGTAGCCGGATACGAGCAGTCGGTCCAGGATAGCAACCTCGAAAAATACGTCGCGAATCATGCTGATGTGGAGGAAGCATGATCGGACGTTGTCCCATTCTGTCAATCCGAGGAGGTTGAAGAATGCCTGGAACGAGATGTTGCCGATGCAGAAACTAGTCTGATGGATCGAAGGCTGCTTCTTTGAAAATCGTAATTCCGAATCTTCATCTGGCGTAGGCTGCGACTGTCCAAACTGGGACTCTTCATCATCATACAAGAGCTGATCGCGAACGGAATGAAGGCCTGTGTTCAGGATCGTAGTTCCACCTGCCTGCGCGTGTGCAGCGTTTCGGTCACCTTGGATGGCGTCGATAACAGCGTTGGCCATCGCTTTAGCCTTCGAGGCGTCTATTGGCTCTGCAATTTCCGTTGGTGATGATATTCTAGTCGAATTGGTCCAAATGAAGCACATGCCTTTCATGTCAGCCTCGCCGAGTAGCGTGGTGTAACTATTGTTCGTGTTTCCAGAGGCCTCAAGCTGAGAATCCTTGCCTTCTTTCGGTGATGCATCGTTCTGATTGTCATGCCCATTAGTATAAACATGGTGGTTGTCGCCTTCGTCGTCATTGCCGTGTTCTTCATTATTGTTCCCGTCTCCGTTGCCGTCGCCGTGACGATCATCCCCTTCATCTCCATCTTCTCGATCACCTTCGAGAGCATCTCGATCAACTTCCTCGACTGTCGCGCCTGTATCTACCGGAGATCGAAAAACTGACTTGGCGTCAGGATCGTTGAGCATGTGATCCGGCAACATCGACCGAAAAGGCTGAAACGTGGTTGGGGAAAGTCCCAACGGACCAATCGTAGCTCCCCAGATCTCATCAAACCACAAGCCTAGCTCTCCAGAAGGTGGCGACCACTCAATAGGCTGCATCTGATGATCGTTTGTATCGGTAAGATCCAAAAAACCGTCTGCTGTGTCGAAGAAACCAGATGGGAAATCGAGCTTGGGAGGGCCGTCAAGATCGACTCCATGAGGTGGCGTGGACGAGGCCTTCCGATCGCCATGTTCCGCATCGACCTTTGCGGTAACTTTGACTGATGATGGCTCGAAAACTCTCTGGTATTTCAGCCAGTCGCAAAACTCGATGCCTTCATGGACAGGATCCTCGGGCGTAAGGTCAGTTGCTTGGGCCGCGGATTGCTTTGCTCCGGCGACTGACGTGTGGACTAGCTCCAGAGATATGTGCTTGTGTGAGGTGTCGAGGTGGATAACAGGCGTCTCTCCTTTGGATTCCTTCAACCCGAGTGGTGAAATTCCGTGTGAAGATGTCCGCGCGTGCTGAGATTCTTCAGTCGGATCGATATCCGCTGAAGTCTGTTCTAAGACGGTCTCGTGGATCTTGGAGTGCGGCGGCTCTTGGCAAGAGATCTGCTCTTCATATGTCTCTTCCAGCTGATCGGTGTCTGACACTCCTGTCTTCTTAGCTATCTTGGCTTCTCCAGGTAACATTGGATCCTCCAGAGAAGACTTCGGTGGTTCTGAGTGGGAAATTTCCAGTTGCTTTTCCTGTTGATCTTGGACCGACGCTTCTGCATCTACGAGCTTCAACTGCTCAGAGCTGCGATGAATGTGGTCGCTCGACGTCTCTTCTTCTGTGGAAAGAGAACCGTCTTCGTGTCCCGCAGACTCGGCCTGGTCTTCTTGAAGCGGCTCGTGGAGCTCATCGACACCTGTGCCATTCCACAGAACAAGATCCTATTTAGTTGTAGCCTGTGTCTCCTTCTCATCCCGAAAAGAGCTACCCTGAACATAGAGAGAGGTCTTATTGCCTTGAGATTGCAATGCAAGATCATCCAACTGTGTCTGGATAGCATCCTCACTCACATATCCCTTTGAAGGTGACGCCTCTCCAGCAGCAACCAAGATCGTAGCTTCAGCATCTTTCTGCTCCTGAGAGCTACTGAAGATGTGCTCGCCCAGGGATGAAGGCTCCTTGATCACAAGCTGGTCTCCATTTTTGCCAAGGTTCACCGAATCATCTTCAACTTCTGTCGGTTCCAGGAGGGCGACCTTACGAGGACCAAATGAAGAGAAGATTTCCTGAGGTGGCACATTGCGTAGCTCCTCATCAGACAAGACGCAGAGATTTGCCCTTGTCTTATTCAATTCGTTAGGGTCCGCCTTCTTCTCCTCCACGATTGGCACTTTGGTCTTCTCGACGTATGCTCGAGAGAAGATTTCCTGGTATGGCACATTGCGTAGCTCCTCGTCGGTCAAGTCGCAGAGTTTCGCCCACGGATCAGCCTTCTCCTCCTCCACAAATGGCTCTCGAATCTTCTCGACGTACGGTCGAGAGAATATCTCCTGCGGTGGCACCTTGCCGAGTTCCTCGTCGCCAAGTCCTCCATACAGCGAAAATCGCTGTTCCCAGGAGGTCTGCTTGATCGGAATCTCACACTTGTTCAGTGCGAGAACCGGCGGTCGATTGGCGTTGTACTTGACGAGAGCAAGACGCGACGGTTCGCTAGCTTCTAGAGCTGCACTGCCGACACGACTATGTGAGGGCTTGTGAGCGAGCGGAGATGCCGCGTCTAGGAACTCGGTTCTACCAGACGACCTAGAAGAAGAGGTGTCTGACGTGGTCCTCGAGCCATTGGGGGGAGTGGCTCCAGGCGTGTCAAATTCTGGAGGCGAGGAAGGCATCCATTCGATAAGTTTAAATCCCGAGCCAGGAGAGGTATCCGAGGAGTTACCGACAGTGTGGGGTGTTGGAGAAGAGCTTCTACCCTTGTACTGGGGCGATGTAGATGGGGAGGAGAAGTTGCCAGGCGCCACCTGCGAGATCTTGGCTCCAATGAGAGTGGTCGGAGTCTTAGGGGACAAATTATTGCTGTCGCACTTGATTGGGGACTTTGTGGCGTCATCGCTGGTTGACGTCTTGCTAGCTTCGGCGTCGAAGATTTTGGACTGGTTGTCATTTGGATCCTTCTCGATCGTTGCCTGCGTTTCAGCAAACTCGAGTTGATTGGCTCGATGCTCCAGAGCAATAAGGTATTGCGCGTCAGAGAATTCCTTGTGGTTGTTCTCATGATTATTGATTCGTTCTCGTGCGAAAATGATCTCATAGAGAACATCATCACCATAAAGGCGACTCGCAGCTCGATGTGCTTTGGAGCGTTGAACTACGTGACGATAAACCGCTTGGTATCGATGACGAATACCAACAGGAGATTTGTCGTGTGACTGGGAATGGTTGCGTAGAGCGATCATGGCCGAGAACATATTCTTGTACTGCACCGCTGCGGCAATATCTTTAACGTCTTCGATACTAGCTTCGATGTCTTGGAATAGCTTTCGAGTGGCGTCGACAGAGGACTCTGAGGGGGGTTGATCTTTGATCTTCCAACCTGAGGTCTCCTTCCCGTAGAAGGGGACTCTAGCCCTCCGGGGGTCGTCGGGAGTAGACATGTCGTCAAAGATGGTAGATGCTGTCCGGTTTTATCTGAGTACCTCGGTTGACAGCTTATGAGGAGATAGTCCAGAAACGATCAGTCAGAAAGGGTTGGAGGTACGTACTTATGTCAGAGATGAAAGGCGGCAGTGGCTTCTAGATGTTCGTCGCACTCTTGCGATATGATTCCGGTGGTCGATTGAGAGTCTCGTTCGAAAGAAGGGCGGGGGCGGAGAGTTTCCTAGGTGTCTCTTGGGAGGAGGTCTGTTGGAATTTGAGTGCGCGTGGTGAGGAAATGGCCAGGCGGAGAGGGAGAGTGCGGAAGTAGATCAAGGGCCAACGTCGGCTCGTGCTTCGGACTGTGAAAGCCTGCCAATTCTGGCCTTGACGCAGTCAAGCGGCCTGGGTCATCGAGGGTGCCGCCTTCGCGCTTTCACCATTTGGTCCCAGCATGCATCATCCATGCATAACGGGGGAGTTCCAAACTAACGAAATAGTAGAGTTAGTTGATATAGAGGAACGCAACTCAAGAGGTACAATCTGAAAAGATATAAGACGTATGGACAATCATTGGTATTGGTTCGACGTCAAAGAAATGGACGGCTATCACAACAAACAAACCTCGGGTTATTATTCGAAGGTTTGCATCACCAAACATCAAAATCCCCACCATTGTCCATCTACACCTCACCACGCCTCCCCTCAGCACATCCAATCATCCAACCCCTCACCGCCCTCGCCCTCCCCCCATCCCTCCCCCCTTTCATATCCCTCCGCGCCGCCTCACAAAACGCCCCCACAACCCCCATAACCCCAACCCCCCCCTCTATATCAAACCCCACCATCCCCAAAATCTCCAGCAGCGACACACACCCCAACTTCACCCTCGCCTGAACAACGCAATCCTCCCAACACCTCTGCGTATCCCCCGTGATCCCTATTACATTCTCCCACCCTTCACTCCGCACCCCATGCTGCCTAAAAATCACCTGCTCCCTAGCCGCCAGCTCAATAAAAGCTTTTGCTACCCTGCGCTTATCTGTCCTCGCGTCCGCACTTACGTCCAGCGCCTCGAGGAAATCATCCAGCGAGCCGGTGCCGATGAAAGTGTGGCGGTGCTGGTACTCTAGCTCGCGCTGCGCTTGCACAGGCACAGTAGCACAGTCTGGTTTCGTTGGAGATGGGGCGTGAGATAGCGAGGGCTTGATGGGGATGCGTAGGGATATCTTGCGTCCAGACCTATGCGTAGCGTTTCGTGGGTCGACGACTTTCGTGGCGCTGGCTTTGAGGTCGAGGAGGCGAGATGAGATGATGCGGCGATGGCGATGGGCGTGGGTTTGTGTCGGGGGTGTGGGGTTTGCGGGCGAGGAGGCGCGCGGCGCGGTGTGGTGGATGATTGTGCAGTCGCCTTCGTCGGACGGGATTGCGGATGAGGGTTCGCTGGCGTGGGAGCACGGGTTGGACTGGGTGTCGGGGGAGTCGCTGAAAGTTTCGTCGTGGATCGTGGAGCTCGTGAAGCTGTGCAGGGATGGAGAGGGAGCGAATAGAGATAACAGCCCTGGAGGATGGGTTTGACGGGACTTCTTGGTCGGTGATAGAGCGGAGATGGGTGTGTTGGAAATCAATCGCCAGGATTGGATTGACTCGAATGGGTTGTCCACGCCTAAGCGCTCCAAGTTTACATCGAGGGTGGGAGACGTCGCTTCCCCATATATATTCGCGATGCTGCTGATTTCCTGTTGCGCGTTTGTGGTAGGAGCATAACAGGGTGCATCAGCCTTTTGTGCAATCAACTTCAAGACAGATGAAGTGATATCATTGCCGATTGGCTCAGTTTTGGTTCGACGTCGCCGCACGGTGCGATTCGGAGTGTATGGTATCGTGGTAAGCGCTGTCAGTCCTGTTAGCTAGAGTACTCATAGTTGTTCTCGGCGCAGGACTTACAGTCATCGAATGAACTTTGCCGGTCGCTAGCAGCTGTGGCCGATGCTTGCAACAGCTCTCCGTAACTGCCCTTCCCTCGCACACAAGCTGCCGGGGTCGTAGGTGTCATCCCATGGGTTGTATGTCGGTTCGAGCGGCGATTATGACGAGTGGAGAATGAGTGTAGAGACTGAGAAGAAGGCTGAGTGTGCGCGGGGCGGGCGAAAATTTCCACGAGGTTGCTATAGGCGACGCCCAGTGGTGACGGAAATGCAGGCGCGACATCGTGAAGCGCGTGAAGAGTGTAGTGACCGAGTGAACCGGGCTGTTCAGCTAGGAGTCTGGACTCTTTGAAAGCCATAGCCGGAAGAGTCAAAATATTTCGATGGAATGGGCGTCTCTAAGCCATACATGACAGTAGTATCGTACAAAGTCTTTGGGTGCATTGTGACCATTAGGCCATAGATGGAGAAGCGAAGTGGAAAAACCTAATATAAATTGGAAGCTTTGCGGCAAGGAGACTCTTCTTACCTAACTGCAAAATTATTTGAATAATATTGGCCCTACATGAGACAACATTTGGCTTCTTACGTGAAGCCCGACTAAGCAATACAAGTGAAGTCCCACTGGTCGTTCACAAACGATTACCGCCCGATAACAAGTACAAAGTTGCGTCTGAAAGAAAATCATGGTTGCGGTCTAGCATCCACGGTTTGAGTGAAAATCTGCTCATTAGCCTGACATCTCTCGAACGGAATGGTCCCTCCTCAACACTGACCTCCCAAACACTCACCAAATTCTACGCACAAAGGGTCAACATATTTAAACCCCCCTCCCTTCGCCAGCCCCCAGTCCCCACGAGTGTACAGCATCTTCCATCGTATTCCACCAAACACAAACCTTCAACACACATATACCACCATGTCTCATACCAACTACAAAAACCACTACGAGTTGCTCGGCATCCCTCTCAATGCCTCAACCCCAGACATCGAGCGCGCCTACCAGCGAATCCTGTGGGGCTACAACAGCCGGGCGGCCACCTCAATGCCCCCCTTCAAGCGCATGCAGGCCGCACGACTCCTCCAGACCACCACCATCGCTCGAGACACACTGAGCGACCCCGCAACCCGCGTCGCATACGACCGAGGCCTGCAAGCCGACGGAACCCACGAGGCCGCAAACCAGAGCTCGGACAGCGGCGAGGCAGAATACCGCTACTTGCCGACGGACACGGGCACCAAAATCCAGATACGCACCAGCAACTGGGAAATGTCGCTAGATATCTCGCCAAAATACGTCTTCGCGGGCGAGGACGTGATGGTTGAGTTGAGCACCCACGGGCCGAGAACCGAGAACCGGGTTGCGTTCACGATGACCCTGCAGCGCGACTACACGCATCTAGAGAACGAGCAGGAGTTGCTGCACGGCGTGATGATCATGGTGCAGCGAGTTGCCAGGGCGGCGGGGATGCCGCAGAAGGTTGCGCGGGCGACAACGGTGTACAAGGAGCTCTCTTCTGGCATAAAGACGTTGGAAGTGGACTTGGAGGCGGAGACGTGCGATGTGCAAGAGGCGCCGGATGCGATTTCGCCGTGGACACTGGGGTTCGATTTCGACAGGAATGAGGTAGTGCCGATGCCGCCGCCGCCGCCGCCGTCAGGGTTGGGGCGTCCCGTTCGCAAGCCGTATGATCGAGGGACGTGTCTAATCTTCTCGACAAAGGAGACGGGGAATCCGTTTGAGGCGAGGGATATTTTGAAGAAGGATAAAGACATGAGGGCAGCGGTGTTTGCGGATCATCAGCACAGGAAATATGGGGGTGGCGGAGCGGACATGTGGTTGGTGGGCGCGGTCGGATGGCGAGAATAGGTGGTGGATAGTACATGGCAGGTAGCCTTGGAGCATTTGCATGTCCAGCGTTCAGATACCCAGTAAGCATCACTCACCATGTGCTCAAGCTGGCAAGACGTCTGGCGTCGAGTCATGGAAGCGCATCGTCGCTGGGACCGCGGCCGACGCGAACGCCGTTGATGGCCTATGATAGAAATAATTGCAACCTGTTAGCTAGCAACACAAAATTTGCAACACAACCCCATCGCGTAATTTCCTACGCATGTCACCGCCAAGACCCGGCGTCGTCTTCGTGTTGTTTCGTATGATGTCGAGATCCTGCCGGGGCGTTTGCTCGGGGGACGGAAATAAACCGGGGCCAACTAGATGAAACGATTTGAAACGGACGACATGAGTGGGCGCAAGATTAAAAACGTAAACAGCAAGAGAAGAGGGTATTGAAAGCCGAGGCAATAAAGCTGAGCCGCAGTGACATAAAGAACCAAGCCTAGATGGAGTGAGTGGTGTGAGACGATGAAAGAGCTACTCTTTGAAGTCAATATCTCAGTATGGTGCGCTGATGTATCGTGACAAATCCGCGACGGTTCTCGGACTTCATCGCGACAAGAGGGGCAATTCCTGTCGCTCCCCGTGCGTTTCCGTCTTGATCGACTGTCTGGACTCTTGGTCGTCGTTGGGTTCGAGTTGGGTGGTCGAGTCCGCAGTAGATTTCTCGATTATCGGCAAAGTACCCATTGTAGTACAGTCGACAGAGGACATCCGCCGCGGAGGATCTGCAGGTATGATGTATATGCTGCGGGTTATCGAGATCGATATGAAGAATCGCAGGACAGTGCTGAGAATGTGAGATTAGTGGTAGAACTGCAGATCTTAGGATAGAGGGAAACGTCGAGATGTTAGCCTCCGAGGAAGACCGAGTTGTCTACCTGAACAAGCACCCCACGTGCTCCAGTGAATGGCGATGAGGCGCCGCACGCTCGCTCTGCGAAGTCAAATCCAGAGATGATTCCCAACTGTACAGACTTGCCGGCCGATACAGAGCGAAGCTTTTCGACTTGGCTGCGCACGACAAGAGGGGATCAAGGCTTGATAGTCACTAGGGCCTGGGCTGTCGTCAACGACTGCCAGAGGGCATCGATGGCGCAAGCAAGCGGAGCAGAAATCAAGACAAGCTAGAGGCGAGCTGCATGTAAATTACCAGCGTCGCTAATTCCAGTGCTACGGTATCAGCAGCAGGGACTTGTGGAGCCGTGGACACCGGACAGTGGGTCCAGGGTCGTCTGCGAGGCCACAGTGATTTATGCGCAGTGCAAGCGAGTGTCCTCAAGTAGATGATGCCGGGACAGGCAGGTGTCGCGTGAACAGAGTGAGGCAGATGTAGAGGACAGCCACTCAGCGGGGTGGTGCCAATGGATTTCTGCAGTGACATTCGGGCTCGAAGGCAGCCGTGTGAGTGGTGAGGCCAAGAACTGAGGTCCCAAAAGGGCAGCCACGAGTAAGCCTTGGCCAGAGGTCCAATGCACCAGGAGAGAGTGTTGTTAGCAGCGCGACCAGTCCCTTGCGAGCCGGAGCCGAGCGAGGTGCAGTAGTCGGCCTCCCGCGGTGAAATGCTGGATCTCGACCCTGGAGGTCATGCAGGCAGAGGCGATCGATCCCGGCGCGTGGAACCATTCGAGAACGAGGTAATTCGGCGCAGTGGGGGCGTCGCTGGCGCCTACGGGGGTGCGAGGGTAGTGTTTGCATGGCGGCGATGAGGCGATGAAGGCTCTGCTGGCGCGTTGTGGACAGCACGACACCACCTCGCGGACGGGGCATCTCGAACGGGTGACCTCTCCTTGTGGCGGAGCCCGAGAGAAGGACGGCGGAGCAGGTCACCAAATCACCGTCGCGGGTGCGTGTTCGTCGTGTCCGTGGGGCCCTTGGTGTCGTTGACGGACCGAGAAACGCCAAGCCCACGTGGGCGGTTTGATTGGCCAACGGCCTCCCCACGCAGCTCCCTCCCGCGGTCGCTGTCTAAATTGCTTGCCCTCTGTCGTCGACCAAGCATCAGCCCAGGCCAGCCACCCTCGCCTTCGTCTCCTGCGCGGTCACTCCGGCCACCCTAGACCCACACCTTGTGCCATCTTCTCCCTCCCTTATTGGCCCTGTCCTCGTGCTTCCATCCTTCCCCCTCAGCCTCGGCGAAGCTTCAAGATAGCTATATAGCCTGGGCGCATACCGAGACTCTTGTCCTCCTCGCTTCTCACCCACATTCTCTTGTCAACTTCTTGTCTCGGGAACAAGCTACATTGGCAAAGCCTTCGCAAAGCCTTCGCCATGGCCGCCAACAACAAGACCGCCGGTGGCAACAGCGCCTACCACAATTTCAACAATGACTTTGCCCACATCGACGACCCCAATGAGCGTCGTCGCCTGGCTCTCGCCGAGATTGACGCCGCGCCCTTTGGCTGGTACCATGTGCGCGCCGTTCTCGTCGCCGGTACCGGTTTCTTCACCGACAGCTACGACATCTTTTGCGTGTCGTTGCTGACCATCATGTTGGGCATCGTGTATCATGGCGGCGCTCTCACCACGCCCCAGGACACGGCCATCAAGGTGTCGACTTCGGCAGGAACCGTGCTCGGCCAGGTCGGATTCGGCGCCCTCGCTGATATCGTCGGTCGCAAGAAAATGTACGGCCTCGAGCTCATTCTGATTATCGCCGCAACCCTCGCCCAGGCCCTCACGGGACCCGGCCCGGGGACGTCGATTGTCGGTCTGATCATTTTCTGGCGTGTTCTCATGGGCATCGGTACGTAGCACCAGCAATCAACGCGCCCAGTGCGGATCCGGCTGACAGGTGCAGGAATCGGTGGTGATTACCCGCTCAGCTCCATCATTACCTCTGAGTTTGCGACGACCAAGTGGCGCGGTGCCATGATGGGCGCTGTCTTCTCCATGCAGGGTTTCGGCCAGCTCGGCGGTGCCATTGTAATGTTGTGCCTGGTTGCTGGCTTCAAGGGCACGCTCTCGGAGTACGACACCTACGCCCACTGCACGGGCCACTGCTCCGTTGTCGTCGACAAAATGTGGCGTGCGCTTATCGGTATGTCGGAGTAGCCAATCGTAAGCAGTTCGCGCTAATCCGTTTTAGGTATGGGTATCGTCCCCGCCACTATCGCCCTCTACTATCGTCTCACCATCCCCGAGACGCCCCGCTACACCTTTGATGTCGCTCGTGACATTGAGAAGGCCAATGCCGATGTCCAGACCTATGTCTCTGGCAAGAAGGGCGAGGGCTCTCCCGATGAAGTTCAGGCTGCTGCCGCCCGCCGTGCCTCGGTCACCCTCGAGGTTCCCAAGGCTTCGTGGACCGACTTCTTCAAGTTCTACGGCAAGCTCAACAACGGCAAGATTCTCTTTGGAACGGCCATGTCGTGGCTCCTACTTGATGTCGCATTTTATGGCCTCGGTCTGAATTCCTCCACCGTCCTCACTGCCATCGGCTATGGCAAGGGCAAGACCATCTACATTCAGCTCTACAACCTCGCTGCCGGTAACGCTATCCTGGTTTGCGCTGGTTCCATTCCTGGATACTGGCTTGCCGTGGCCACTCTCGACACTGTCGGCCGCAAGCCCCTCCAGCTCATTGGCTTCATCTTCCTGACCATCCTCTTCATCGTCTGGGGTTTCGCTTTCCACAAGATCAGCGGTCACGGCCAACTCGCCATCTACGTCTTGATCCAGCTCTTCTTCAATTGGGGCCCCAACACGACCACCTTCATCGTTCCTGGCGAGTGCTTCCCGACCCGCTACAGGTCCACCTCGCACGGTATCTCGGCTGGCTCCGGCAAGATTGGTTCCATCATCGCCCAGGCCGCCATTGCTCCCCTCCGCACCCGTGGCGACACCAAGGACCACACAAACACATGGCTCAACCACGTCATGCAAATCTTCTCCGCCTTCATGTTTGCCGGTATCTTCACCACGCTCCTCATTCCCGAGACCAAACGCCGCACTCTCGAGGACTTGGCTCAGGACTGGGATATGGGCGGTGAGAGCATCACAGGTAACACCATGCAGCACAAGGCCGCTGACGGTGGCTCCGACGAGCTCCCCACGACGACCAAGTAGGGTCGTCGTTCATCTTCTCCGATATTTCTCTCATTTCTCGTGTATAGCATGTTCGGCCGGTCACATACCCCCTAGATGACGGAAGCCTTTTTCGCTCGCTCGCATTGGTGGTTGAGGGGGAAGGGTTCTCTGTATAAAACTACCTAATACCATTACATGATATACCCTATCTTGATCCTCTTGCAGTCTGCTTCTTGTGCTAGTGTTGTACGTTTGGAAAAGTGTCCGGAACTGCAAAGTGTGTTGTATGAATGACGGATGGATTCTACGAGAAGGAAGGTGCTGAAGGTAAACAGGCTATCAAGTGTTCCTTCCCACTGAGTCAGGGTCACGTGATCGAACACGCGGACGCGCCTTCAACAGCATTCATACCCTAACGACTAGCGCGCATCTATTAAGTACCACTGGGGTACACCTAGTACGCGATGAATTAGCCGTCTACATTATCCTAACCGCGACAAACTAATAATACCTCGTAACCAGTCCAATCTCCTCATCGTTAGAACTTCAACAGCAAACAACTCGGATTGTCCACTCGATACTGGATTCTGCACAACTTTTCTATGCAACCGTGAGAAGTCAATATGGCAGAGGATAGATCGTCTAGAGCACGTTAAAAATGGCAGTCGCGACGGTACGTTTAGCGCTTGCTTGTCCTCGGATATTGAAGACGCGGGTTCAGTGCGTCTCATGGGTTGCATGTTAACAATACCATGGCAAAGGTTTTTCGCTTACGTCTTTTCGGTTATGGAGAGCGCATGCTTTGACCAGAGATCAAGGTCGACGTCGAGGTCCAAGCACATCCAGTGCGCCAGCCCACAGAGAACAAGATGGAGATTTTGTGCACAAGGTATAATAATTCGTAAGTCTTCGTCATCTACCACAAGTCCTCATCCAATCTACCCTACCGTATTAACGCCCAAATATGTACTAAGAAATCCCCCACCCCATCTCCCAATCCCCTCCACTCCCCCCTACTCCCACGCCTCACACACCTCCCCCACAACCCTCCCAATCCCCTCATCCTCCACCGTCATCCCATAATCAAACCCATGCCCTTTCCCCCCAAACTTCTCCACCCTCGCCCTAACCCCCCACTTCCCCCCCACAACCCTAACAAACTCCTCACTATCCCCCACCGGCACCGCATCATCCTCGTCCCCATGCACAACCACAATCCTCACTCCCCTCGCCGGCCCACACCCCCCCTGCGCCACCCGCTCAAAAATATCCAGCGCATCAAACTCCCCCTTCCAACTCGACCCCCCGTCCGCCAGACCTTGCCCGTCGCGCCCACACCGCCCCTGCGACATATACGCCGACATAATCATGCCTCGCGGCGGCTCATCATCATCACGAAATAACTCCCTACCTTCTCCTCTCAACTTAGCGATCGTAGACATAGCGGAGACGTACCCGCGCTCAGCGACAGCTTGGTCTACGCACAGGCGTCCGCGATACATATTCCCGGGAGTGCGCGAGTAGGCGCGTAGCATGGGGTACTCGAGGAGTAGGGCTTTGAGGTGCGGGGCGAGGTGTGGGGGGGAGGTTAGCCAGGAGTAGGCGGCGAGGTGGCCGCCGGCGGATTCGCCTGATATCAGGAGGCGCGTCATATCTAGATTCTAGGGCAAGTTAGTGGGGATGGCAGGGAGGGAGGGATGGGAGGGGGAAAGTACGGTGACGGGTATATTGTGGATTTTAAGGAAGTTGGAGAGGTTGTTTGCGGTGCCGAACCAGGCCCAGAAGGCGTCGATGTAGGAGAGGAGTTCTGAGCCGTTGGATTCGGGGAGTTTGGGGTGGTTGGGCGAGATTATGATGGCGTTTTCGCGGATTGAGAGGGAGAGGAGGTATTGAGCGAACCAGGGGGCAAAGGTGGCGGAGCCGGTGCACTGAAGGGGATGTGAGTAGCTTTCAAGAGAGATGGGGGGTGTGGTATAACGTACGAAGCCTCCTCCGTGGAAGCGGACGTGGATACGGCACTTTTTCTTTGCTCCGTCTTCGCTGAGAAGGGTCTTGGGGACGAACACAGCAAACGTGGTGGTTCCTTTGTAGATTCCCTTGTGGATGGTGAAGGGGTCGAATTTGCTCTTGGCCTCTTCAGCATTCTCCATGGGCTCATTGAGGGCTTTGTCCTCGTGCAGTAGATATGGATAGTCTTCAAACTTGGGCTTTGCCGCTTCGATGATGTGGACTTTCTGACACTCTGTGCATGGATTGGCTGTCGCGCTCTGAGAGGAAGCCATCGTGATGGTATATTGTATGTATGTTTGAAAGATTTGTAGTTGAATTTCTAAGATGAGCTTCCTCGTGAGAAGGATGTAGTAGGAAGATGCACCACGTATTCTCAGATCCTCCTCTTTATATGCAGCCACAGTCATAGTCTCACCAGTCATCATCGCCTCGCAGTCATAGTCATACGTTCCGCGATGCTCGTGCTGTTGACTCGTTAGCTCGCAGCCTTCAGCTTGCGATCCGACTCAGCGCCCCGGCCACAAAGTGCGCCATCATCAGGCTCCTCGACGTTTACATCGGCCCACTGGCCCACTCGAGGTCGGCGCTTGGGCGGGTTCATATACTCACATCCTCAATCTGAATCACCAGCACTTGAAAATTTCTCAACATGCAGGTGCGAAAGGTGGCCGTGCAAGGCTTGCCTGGACCGGAGGCAACTCCGGTATCCTTGCTTTTTCCATTGGGTACTCGCACAACGGAGAATTGGACTTGGAATCTCGATGGTGAGCTGATATATCGATTCGACCTCGTCGACCCCCACACATTGGGCGGCGTACGAACCAATGGTCCCGGCGCCACCGTTTCTCCTCACAACCATTCCACGAGTACTTCGGAAACCCCCTCGTTCGACGTTTCCAAAGTCGAATTGTCCTAGTATTTTGGGGCAGTGTGACGCGCATACTTCCCGGTTCGCATGATTCCGGGCTTGGTGGCTGGTCACAGCATATCCGCGTTACACGTAGTTCAGGGATCACGAGCGGACGCTGCTTGCCCGAAATCGTAAGCACCAAAATATTAATTAATCGAAATGAAATGGAAAGAACAATTGGGTATCGTTGGGTGCTGGAAAAAGAAAGGCATGGTTGAAAGCCACTGAAAAAAAGGGGGAGAAACTCCCACGTTCGTTCAGAATGAAACAGCCCACCTCTTCCTTATCCTCTCCCCATATCTCCAGAAAATATAAGGAACCGGCACAAAAGCGAGGCCGATAAAGCCGAGAAGGCTGTTGCCCCACCCAAGACCCAGAGCCTCGTACAATGGTGGCCCAGCCATTGGTAGGAAGGCGCCAAGTAGCGATCGCACCAAGGTGTTCGCGGCCAGAGCACTTGCAGCCGCTTCCGAGTCGAAAGCGTCAACGAGGTAGGACATGGCGGGCATCATGACGAAAAGAGCTCCGATGCCGACGAGGCCTGTGCCGAGAATGGGAACGATCCAGTGGGTCTTTTGATCGGCAGCCCAACCGTACCAGAAGAGGCCGATTGGTAGGGTTGGCGCAAAGTAGACCATCAGTGGGAGTCTCCATTCCGGCTTCGTCTTGATAGGTGCACTTTTATCTTCCTCGTTGGTTTCATTTCCGGGTGCGTCCGGGTTCCTTTCTCTGGCAGCCAGTTGTTTGAGAATCCTATCGCTCAGAGCGCCAAATAGGACCAGCGAGAGGAAGAAACCGATCCCAATTCCTAGGTACGACAGTCCAGCGGTGCCAGTACCAAAGTGATACTGCTCCGAGAATACAATTGGAAAGGTTGTGAACAGCAGGTATATCAAACTAAATGAAAACGCAGTGTAGATGCTGAGCAACGACACAATGGGCGACAGGACCAGAAGCTTCAAAGGGCGCACGACAGCGCGAGCGAGAAGGGTTTTGGGTGCGATGCCTTTGTCAAGTTTCGATACCAGAGCTGGATTGTTCGTAGCCTTTCGGAGATTGGCAGCTTTGCGAGCGAGGAGAACAGGTGAGTATGTTTCGCGCATAAATACCAAGGCGCAGATGGAGATGATTCCGGACTATAGAGTCAGCAAGTGCGAACCAAGTGATGATTTCAACTTACTAGGATGAGGATGAGCCAGAATGTCCACCGCCATCCAATCGCCTGAGAAACAAATCCTCCTATAATCGGCCCAAGAACGGGACCAATCAATGGACCGGCTGCCCAGGCGCCCATGGCTGCCCCACGATGCTCTGGAGCAAACATGTCCGCGATGGATCCGCCACCGATTGTTAGAGGTGCTGCGCCAGCACAGCCGGCGAGGAACCTAAAAG
The DNA here is from genome assembly GCA_010093805.1 of Polyplosphaeria fusca. Taxonomy (NCBI): domain Eukaryota; kingdom Fungi; phylum Ascomycota; class Dothideomycetes; order Pleosporales; family Tetraplosphaeriaceae; genus Polyplosphaeria; species Polyplosphaeria fusca. The sequence continues at coordinate 36,838 of ML996125.1, read as the reverse complement.
CGAGAAACATGCCCGTGTTTGAGGCGAGGGCGCAGCCAAGGGTAAAGGCAATGAAGACGGCATTGCAGACGTGGTATATGACGAGTCGGCCGTAGAGCTCGGAGAGGGGAGCGAGAACGAGGGGCCCTACAGCGAATCCGAGGATATAGATGGACACTGTGAGCGAGCCCACGGTCGAAGACGTGATGCCAAACTCGCTAACGAGAAGCAGAGCACCAGGAGCGAACATGGTCGACGCGAGATTCCTGGACAGAGTTAGATGCTAGAATGTGGGACAGATGATCATGCGTGCATACGCAGTTAGCGTAATGGCGCTGATGATGGCAACGTGAGCATTTTTCTTCCGTGGTGTCCAATTGAGTGGCTTCTTGGGATCATCCAGTCCCTCCCAATCGACGAGATTGTCATCTTGGACTTCTTGGTTGGACCGCTCCACGTCTCCAGAAGTTTTTTCTGACATGGGTGCAGTTGTTGTTGAATTGGCGTGGAGGTGTTGTGTCGATGAAGTCGTTGTTTGCGCATGTATCTGCTTCGTGTCACCTTTACATATGACCGGCACCCCTCAATGCTAATTCGCCGCGGATGGTCAACGGAGACGGTGGCACCAGTTTTGGTGCGTGAAGAGTGCGAGCCAATCATGGTGCGCCGCATATCGGACATGGCGTTCGTAATCCCGTTCCAGGCGGACGAACGCCTGTTCCTCCGATTGGGCAGACGTGGCATCAGGACTGTTGTGAGATTCTGGACGACAACTGAAATTGGCAAGCAAATGGAAGGGTGCCAGCTTCCGGCGATGCTTGACGGAGAGAACAGAGGAGAGACAGAGGAAGCAGCGCGGATGGACGATGGCTCTTTCCATCGACCGCGACCCCGCCATCCGAATAGGGAACGGTGCGAGCTGGACGAGGCTAGCGCCATTGCAACGCGCTCCTCTCCTTCACCATCCTCTAGGCAACATCAGAGTCACCACCATATAGCGGCGGAGCATGACCAGTCGCTCTCCGTTACACACCCTGAATCCGCCATGAGTACCGATGCTCCGCCGCAGCGGATTGTCCCCCCTTCCCGGCGACGCGATAAGCCAATATTGTCCTGCAACCTCTGCAGGCGAAGAAAGCGAGCCACGACCTCAGACAGGGCAGTAGTCACGTGCTGACATTCGTAGGTTGAAATGCGATCGCCAACATCCGTGCAAGACATGCATGGACCGAGGCTTGTCATTGTCTTGTACATACACCAAGCTTGCCGCCGCTAGCGAACCAAAGGAGCCCCACAACGTCCATGATCGAATCGAGCAGCTCGAGCGGCTTGTCGCTACATTGATGGACGGACAAAAGGCTCCTCGCGAGGCCCATACTACCCAGCCTGTACTTGTGCCAGCTTCTGAAGACTTTCATGATCCGCATTCTGTGCCCCAGGATACTAGTCACGATACCGGGCCTGAGATCGCCGGCACCCCCGATCGAGTTAAGCTTGACGAAGATTCGACTTCATACACGGGAAGCGGGCATTGGGCGTCTATACTTGATGGTGTAAGCCAACTTCATTCCTTTTCATGAGCTCGGCGCCATGGTCCCCACCCAGCACTAATTTCCTACAGATTGCCGAGCTCAAGGACCACCTCGACGAAATCCCCACAACTGCTCTATCTCGAGATCCTACCCATCCTGAACTCGTAGGGCCAGATCTACTTTTTGGGCGTCATCGGCATGCCACCCAGGCTGAGCTTATAGTTGCTCTGCCACCAAAGGCTGAAGCTGACAAATTGGTCGCGATATACTTTACGTCGCTTGAGTTAGCAGCAGGTAAGCATCGAGCGAGTACTGAGGCATATCATCCCCTAAACAGGTCCAGCAATATTACATAAACCGACATTTGTACGCGAAGTAAGTCTTGCACTCTGAGGCATACGACACCGTCAAGGTGCACTCAAAGGATTGAGAAAGAAGGCTTGTGTGCTGACAGATGATGCAGTATGAACAATTCTGGCAACAGCCATTCGAAGCCCCAATCATGTTCATGGGTCTAATTTATTCGGTCCTCTGTATTGCGACTCGTTTTCAACACGTTAGCGAAAATTACGGAGATGGGTACTGCGATCCAGCCGTGAATGCACTGTGCGCAGCCCGTATGAATGTGCTCCGGGAAAAGGCAGTCCAGTGCATGATTCTGGGAAACTATGTGAAATGCCCGCCGTATACGGTGGAACTGTTTATGCAATACTTTGTCACCGAGTACATGCGCTCGCCAGACTCGCAGTTTGGGACTTGGGTGGTCATCGGCATGCTGATTCGAATAGCATTTCGTACTGGATGTATGTGAGCCGGGTGAGAGCTTCTTGCAGTTTCCATGCTTACGATCATCAGATCATCGTGACGGTTCGGACTTTCCCAACATTTCTCCGTTCAAGGCAGAGATGCGACGAAGAGCGTGGTCGATGATCGTCCAGCTGGATCTCATGTCATCAACGCAAGTGGGCTTGCCAAGGATGATACACAAATCAATGTACGATACTAAACAGCCACGCCATCTCGCCGAAGAGGACCTCTTTGAAGATATGACCGAACTCCCGCCACCAAGACCGGACACAGAGTCAAGCGTCATGCTTTATAGCTTAACTCGGAATCATATCCTCGAAATATACACGCAGATTGTCGACTTGACCACCTCGACACATCAGCCCGCCTATCGAGATATTATGATTCTAGACGAGGCTCTTCGAAATGAATACTACCGTAAGTGACTCTCAATCGGAAACTATCCGAACCTTGATTATTGTTTAATTTTCAGCCCGGTAAGTATCCAAGAGCTAGTATCTTGACAAATATTCAGATATGCCCGCTGCAATGAAAGCGCTTCGACTCAACGAACTCCACACGGTCGACGCCGCGCACGACGATACGATCAGAAGGCTCTATCTCGGGCTTGCATTCCTAAAGTGTGAGCTAACGTTGCACCGGCCATACTTTCTGCTGGGCCGTACAGACAACAGGTTTGAATTTTCTCGGTAAGTGTTCTTCAGCATCATTCTATCGATTATCATAGCTGAGATTTTCCCCCAGCCTGGTTTGTCTTGATGCAGCAATGGAGATTCTCGAGTTCCAGCAAACGTTCGAGAGCGAGTGCCGTCCGGGAGGGAAATTCTGGTCGTACAGGTGGAGACTCTGGTCAACGACGTGGCGGTTATCGTCTATTGTCAACCATGACTTTTTGCTAGCTACGACAGTCTTGTCTCTGGACCTTGACAAAGATTTGGTACGTGCGGCTTTGTATGCGTCAATCTTGGCTAACCTGTGGTCCCGCCAGATTTCGCCATTGCCGCCTTCGAATACACACCTTACCAATCGTGTTAGATTCAAAAGCGGCCAGCCTACTAGGGCCGAGATCATCGACGCGCTTACTAGGGCATACAATGTATGGGTGGAAGCAGCGGAGAGCTCCCACGAAGCTCGGAAAGTTGAGACGGCCGTCAGGTTGGTGTTGAGTAAAGCAAACGCCAGCGCACAGATCGCGAGCAACCAGTCTCCATGTGAGTACAGACCTTATCAACTTTTACGTTTTTATTGGTTGACAACCAGGAAAGCGAGTGCAAGCCCGCTGCCAGCGAATGACCCTTTTGCTACTTTCCTACAACCCATGGGTATGCCCACAAACGTCAATACTGGCAGCTTAGCGTTTGCGTCCCCGTTTGGTGATGGAAGCATGGATATCGAGGGCATGGATTGGGCAAGTTCAGATCTACTTGACGCATTCGCGAGCACTAACATGGCCAGAACAATATCAACTCTGCGTTTCCATTCACCACATTCGAGCAGCATCTACAGGAACCTTTCTTGCATTAAATGGGAATAAGGTCCGGGGTTGTCTTTTGACACCGAGCATACACAATGCCGAACTTAGGCTCGCCTATTCTGTCTTCGATAAAGGTATACAGCAAGGCATCTGAATAGAATATTGGCTGAAGAGCACAACACCGTCTACTGGAAAAGCACGATAGAGCGACAGCCCATACCCAGTGACTCCATTGCGCCTAAACACCAGACTGCTTGTTGCTTCAACTCTGGCTGTGTGTTTTCTTTTTTCTCCTTTCGCTGCAAAACGATCCTCCAGCCCCATCCCGTCCCTCACCCCCGCACCTTCACCCCCCTTACATCCCCACACACCTCCCTCCCCACACCCCTCCAATCCCCCCTCTCCCCCTCCCCCCTATTCCTCCTCACAAAACTCCACCGTCTTACCTCCACAAACCACACCGCCCCCCAATACATACTCCCCACCCAAGCCCCCATCCACCCCAACCACACAAACACCAACGCTCGCTCCCCACGTCTCAAACCCAACCCCACCGCCTCCCCCATCTCCTGCGTCAGCGACGAAACACCCACGATAAGCGCCGTCGCAAGCACAGCGCCCAGAAAAGCGAAGACGGAAGCTAGGAACGTGCAGCTCAGATTCGTGTACACGAGTAAGCGGGAGTGTGGGAAGAAAATCGCTGGTAGGGATGCGATGATGGAGGACCCGGTTCCGATCAGCGAGAGGATGAGGAAGGCGTAGGTGGGTGTGCGGAGGGCTGAGAGGGTGGATGTGAGGGCGTCGAGGGAGGAGGAGAGGGCGGAGAGGAGGGGGATGGAGATGGTTGTTGTGTTGAGAGGTAAAGTTGTAGGGAGGGGGGGAAGGGCTGGGGGGTGGGTTAGTTGGTGGGGAGAAGGGGGGGACGAGGACGTACGGTTTGAGGTTGTGTAGGGGGTGCAGGTGGTTAGGTGTACGGAGGTAGTGTTTGAGGAGGGGCCGGTGCAGAATTGGTTGAGGTAGAGGTAGTAGAAGGCGGAGATGTTGGAGGCGGAGATGAGGGTGTCGATGGCTTGGTTGAGGGCGTCGGTCGTGCCGTTGGCGACGAGGGCGTCGAGCGTGTTTGTTGCGCTTGAGAAGGGGTCGAGTAAGTCGGAGGGAGATGGAGGTGTGGGTGGAGTGCTTGGTAGGGATGCGGATGTTGTTGCTGCGGGCTCAAGGACTATCAAGTCGTGGCCCAAGTTGGAGGCATTGATCTAGATTCACTCATCAGTCTGCAGTGTCTTCGCATCAACGCATGATACTCACCGCAACTAGATACGTATCCTGCTCGTACCCCGGGCTGCTTCCTGCCACCACGAGCAACACCGTCAAGACAAAACTCGCAACCGCAAAGCTAAACGGAAAGACGGCGGAGAAGCGGTATTTCCTCATGACTCTCGCCGCAGTGATGGGTCTCGACGGCAGCGCCTTCTCAGTCGATTTCCTCGGATCCACGATATCCTCCGCCAGAATCTTCTCAATATCCGACTCCATAGCTCTTTCTTATACACGCTGCCGTGCAAGCGCAGTAAGACGGCAAGACACTCGACGCCTTGCAAAGCTTCGACGCCACGCAGCCGCTGCACGATAAGTACGTACGGTGGTACATACGAGGACTTCTTTTGTACCGATTTCCTTCACGCCAATGACGTCTTCACGCCATCCGTCTCTTGCCCTCAATCCGAAGCACCCCGCTCATGGGTGCACCGCTGTTCGTCCAAGTAGTGCTGAGAGCAAGTAGGCCAGGGCCCGAGCGCCACCATACAAAGCTCCGAATATAGTCGACAATGCGGCACGAGCAAAACGCGGGTACGAAGCTTATCGTCGGACCCACAGTGCGATGTGATACTCGAGAGAAAATGGTCCCATGCAAGCCGAATGCTGCGCTTCGTTCTACATTGCTATATATCCTCGCCAGCGCACCCCCTTTTTTCGCGAAAGTGAAGACGCAAAGGTGCTGATCGCGGGCAGATCTTGGGCGGGCACTCAGCTTCCATCATGCGCGCTGTCCTGATCGAAGATGCTGCGCCGAGCGCCGTTTCAGCGCGCGATGGCTGCTGCGAATCTGAAGTGCTGGTCGCAGCTGGTGTGATGCGGGACGGGGATGATGCGCGACCGATTGCCAGGGGCACCAAGGGAGCCGCGGCGGCGCGTGTTTCGGCGGTGTTGCCGCGGGGTCGGGCGGCGAGGCTGAGTGGATGCGCATTGAGAGATTGGGGAAGTTGTGTCTGCTGCACATGGGCGATTTTGCATGGACATGTTGAATTTGGATCGTCGTGGGATGGGCATTTTTGAAGCGCGAAGCGCTGCGCTGGTCCGCGGGGCGTTGGCACGCAAGCTGGGGAGCGAGCATTCGCAATGTCATTGGCCGAGTTTGGATTTGCTTCATACCAGCCTTCGGCCTGTCTCATTCAAAACTTGCGACTGTCGTTATACTTTCTTCATCTTGTTTATCTGCTGCTCGTCCAATCTCTGTTTCAAAACGTCCAGCGTGCCCCGGCGGAACAAGGGGTCCGAAGCACCTTTCCACACGCACCCCACCAACCAGAGACAATAGCCCACGCTCGACGTGTAGCCCCTCCAGATCCACGGCCTCTCGTACCCTAGCCAGCCCCCGAGACCTAGCCATCCTCCTCCGTCGAGTAGGTCGCTGACGACATTCCTCGCGTGCGTATCCGGGTCTGTTGCGCTCTTCGCGACGGTCGCGCCCGTGAAGACCTGGACATTGTCCTTGATGGGCCAGTAAAGCGAGCCTGGGGGGATGATGCCCGCAGCGTCTTCAGGCATCTGCTTGAGCACGATGTTGGACCCGGCGACACCCGTCATGAGTTCTACCACGCGCACGGAGAACGGGTACATCTCGGTGCGAAGAGTATCAGTGTATTGGCGAAGCGCCGCTTTACTAGACCCATACATTCCCATGCCTGGAAAGGCAAAGTACGGCGTTAGACTCGTGTGGTTGACGATGATGCCTTTGGATTCGACGAGCAGCGGCAGGAAGGCTTGCGTGACTTGCACGACGGAGAAGAAGTTTTGGTCGAACATGGACTTCCAGTTCTCGAGAGAGGTGTCGGCGATCATCTTCATGTCCAGACCGCCCGCGTTGTTGAAGAGAATGTCGAGCGAGGAGACCTTGGACCGTAGAGCTTCGATGGATCGCGATGATGTCACGTCGAGTTCTTCGATCTGAATTCCGAGCGTGGCCAGATCTTGAAGTCGTGACAGCGAGCGTGCTGTGGCTATTACGGCGAAGCCGCGACTATGGAACTCCCTTGCGAGGCCAGCGCCTACCGATCCTGTCGAACACCCTGTGACGAGCACTCTTTTCTTTCCAGACGCTGCCATTTTTCGTGACCGAGGCAGGACGTTTCCTCGAGGTGGGAAAACAAGTCTAGACGAAACGCGAGGCTTGTGGAGTCTATCAATGGTTTGCGGAGTAGTTCCACTCCGGGAATAGATCAAGTGACAAATTGCAAGGGGTATAGGCGCACGTGATGTCAGCTTTCTAATCTTGCCTTGACGGTATATTTGTACGAAAGAGAATTGTAGCTAGCTTAGCATACTAAGCATTCGTCGAGTTACCGAGCTGACATGTGATAGCTCCCCTTGTAACACCTGTGCCGATGTGGAGCGTGTGACCAAGGATTGTGCAGATTAGATTGAGATCATCTCAGTTACAGAAGACCAAAAGCTGTTCTTTGGGGGCTGGATGGAAGACTGGCCGACAATGAATGATTGAAAAGCCGATTAACTCTCCTGACGTGAGCTCGTAGACGGAACACGGTGCTTTAACATTGTTCGGCCGTTCATAGGCTCGAATCGAGAAAGAGTGTTTGATCGATCTACTGCCCAGAAGCTACCCTTGTATATATACCTACGTAGCATCCCGATTGGCCGAGCTGATTAGGAACTCACGGGCCATCCTGATCAGGAAGCTGCAGCTACCGCAGAATAGGGAGTTGCTATCTGACACAAACAACATGAGGCTCACCACACGACTTCGTCCTGAGTGGTTAAACCCCAAACGCTGGGGAATCTACGATATCCTTTCCAATGAAATGCGATTGCTAGAATACTGCTACTTACGTCAAACCCAATTGATCATAGCCGCAAATCTTCGCACAATGCATCGTCAAATTCGAGAACTCTGCAAGTCAACTACTTCACTCTTGCCATAGAAAGAGCATTAAGGATTCCGGTTGCTAAACTAGAATAAGTGAGTCGTCCGTATATTTCATTGCGCGAGCAGGCGGGCAGCGTCGGCATTCCAGAACGACTCGAATGATTTCTCTCTTCAGCAGGTCAGTCAATATTTTCCCGTTCTGTATTGCCCATGAAATTCCAGCGATGGTCCCTGATCTGTTGAAGTATGACTTTCAAGGTCTGTAAAGGTGCCGCAAAGGCGTCCCCAGAATGGAAAGGAATTCTTCAATGCAAAGAGGTGGGAAAATGGTTGACGACGAAACCCTACTGCCTTTCGAGATATTGCCATCTAACTCGACTGCACGGTTCTTGCCCTATTTGTGTCTCATGACGATCCGGAAGAAACATGGAAATGTCGAGATCAATTCATCGACAGGAATGCGACAATCCGCGAAGCACTCGGTAGTGCTTGTCGATTGGCTTGTCGGGTGTTTCTTGGACCCCCGATCAGTCCAGAAAATTCTTCCTTGCAGCGCCGTTGATGGGGCTGGTGGAGACCCCATGTTCCCATCCCATCGCGCCGTGCCGGCTCTCCCTTTGCTGTTCGCGGGAACGGGACGCCTTACCGTACGGTGCCATGCGTCGGTTGGATGACAGTCAGTAGACGCAACGCAAAGCAATATACTCCTGCTCGGCGCAACTGATGGCCTCTCGTAAGGTTAACACGCCGGATCTGAGATATCACGCCGTTGCGTCACACAACACGCGGGCCATGGCAGACACGGTGACACCGGAGTCCGGCACGGTGCTAGCTCGTGGGGAGATGTTTTAAGGCGTGCGGTTGTAAATGCAGAGCAAATCAGAGGCCGTCGAATTGCTCTGACCTTCCCAACGGCGCAGAGATCGGCCATGCACGTGAGGAATTTCTCTGCTGGGAATCGGCCAAGTTACGTCATAGAGACAAAGCGTTCCTATCCGCGAGCCTTGGCGCCCCCAAGCATCCACAACCAACAAGCTCTGCCGCGATTCTACCCACTCATCCTTGGACATCTTACTTACTTCCACACTAGGGAAATTCGTGAGTATCGCTATATAGCCGTGCGGCCGCCGCCATCCGTCATTGTGTATCCCTTTCGTTTGGAGCGACTGCACACATAGGGCCGCCTCTTCAACAATTTCAACCACTCCACATCCAACAAAGCTTCGATTCGCTTCGGTGAAGACGACGTGAGGCTTCGACACGACCACTGCCACTGCGCCCTCGCTCGCAAGGATCCTGAGCAGCAATCCCAACAGCAACCATCCCCCCGAGAGCACGCGACACCTACATGCTCGCCGAATCCCACAGCGACAACACCTTCATCTCCCGCATCGCCATCGCGCCAAAATGCCGAACTTCATGAACCCGTTCAAGAAGCACGACGTTTCCGAATTTCCCGGAGTGCTCGTCCCCTTGCAACAATCCACCCATCGCAACTCCGTAGACGCGCGCCGCCGAAGCTCAATTACGTCAATCGGCGGCGGCAGGAAGTCGCATACTGAAAAAGATGACAGTGATGCCGCGAGTGGTGTGACTGAAGGTTTCACGATTGAGATGTTGAAAGCTGAAATTGAGGCTGATTTGGCAGCGTCCGACGAGCAGACGGCGTATGACAGTACGTCACGTGACCCATTCATTTAATGCGATTTGGACGCGCATGGCTGTGCCCGCATCGAGGTGTGCTAATTTGGACAGAAAAATCAAAAGTAATCAATAAGGCTATACAGGACATTGGCATGGGTCGGTATCAATGGGAGCTCTTTGTGCTCTGCGGATTCGGATGGTTGGCAGATAAGTAAGCTACAGCCTGATCGTATGCGCATATCCAAGCTAATCTTCGCTCAGTCTGTGGTTGCAGGTGCGCTAATTTGTCAACCTTTTCGGATACGTTACTTACCGTATGCACAGGGCGTCGCTCTCACCCTTCCCCAGCTAGCCCTGGAATTCGGCGTGAGCGAGACCAACATCAGGTACACTACGCTGTCTCTCTTCCTCGGTCTCTGCTTCGGCGCGAGCTTCTGGGGTATTGCTTCAGATGTTATTGGGCGCCGTCTCGCCTTCAACACGACCCTGTTTCTGGCCGGTGTCTTTGGACTTGCTGCAGGCGGAGGCCCAAACTGGATCGGCACCGCAGGCCTCTTCGCCTGCCTCGGTCTCGGCGTTGGTGGCAACCTTCCTGTGGATGGAGCGCTATTTCTCGAGTTTTTGCCTTTTGCCTCGGGTAATCTGCTCACACTCCTTTCAGTGTGGTGGCCAGTTGGACAGCTGGTCGCGTCCTTGAGTGCGTATTTCCCATGCCTAACCTCTACTTGTACTGATATATTGCAGTTGCCTGGGGATTCATTCCGAATTTTTCCTGCACCGAGGAGCCTTGCGCGAAAGCTGATAACTGGGGTTGGCGTTACACCGTGCTCACTCTCGGGGCCATCACATTCGTCATGTTCATCTGCCGCTTCTTCCTGTTCCATCTCTTCGAGTCACCAAAGTTTCTACTATCTCGTGGACGCCAAAGCGAGGCTGTTGCTGTTGTCCATGGCATCGCTTACCACAACAAGTCGACCACCTGGCTCACTGAAGACATTCTAAACGCAGTCGGCGGAGATCCTGACGTCGTCCAAGACGGAAAGCTCAGCGTGTTGCAAATCGTTCAGCGCTCGCTCTCCAAATTCTCCACCCAACGTATTGGCCCTCTTTTCAAGAACAAGCAACTTGGCATCACCACTTGTCTGCTCTGGTTCCAGTGGACGACCATTGGCATGGCGTATCCGCTGTTCAATGCCTTCCTGCCTCAGTATCTGGCCAACTCTGGAACTGGCCAGGAGACTTCAACGAACATTGTGTACCGCAACTATGCCATCACCTCGATTGTCGGTGTCCCCGGCAGCATCATTGCATGCTACACTGTCGACATCAAATACATTGGACGAAAAGGAACAATGGCAATCTCCACCCTCATCACTGGCATCTTCATCTTCTGCTTTACCCTCTCAGCAGATCCAAACTTCCAGCTCGCCTTCACCTGCCTGGAGGCGCTATTCCAGAACGTTATGTACGGTGTGTTGTATGCGTATACTCCAGAGGTCTTTCCAGCTCCCAACCGTGGAACCGGGACAGGAATCTCCAGCTTCTTGAATAGGATTGCTGGACTCTGTGCACCCATCGTGGCTGTCAATGCGGCAACGGGCAACCCCAAGGCGCCGATATATGCCAGTGGAGGTCTCTTCTTGGCGGCGTTCTTCAGCATGCTCCTGCTGCCGATCGAGACGAGAGGAAAGCAGACTTTGTAGAGGTGTCGGAAAGGCTGGGAAAATGGAAAGCACGATCGAGTCAAGCAGGGCTCTGAATATGAGAGTAAAAAGAACCAGCAGTCTGGGAAGGCTGGTGTACGTGTATGATATCAACGTTTACTTATATTAATTCAGCGTATTGACTCCTTAACTGTCCACTAATCTTGCTCGCTACTAGTTCATACACGTTCATACCTTCCGCCGAGTCCACCTCTTCAACTCACCAAACCCTCGGCACACCCAACAAAACCACACCAGTTCCATCAACAGTGAGAAGTTTGCACCAATGCTCATCGCACCGCATACACACGTTCCCCAAGTCGACCACGCTACACAAGTGTATCTGCACCCGCCGTCCCGTAGCCCTCCTATTTCGCATCTCCAACATACAAACAAAAGATCCTTCACCACATACCCAAACACTTGCCGCAGTCGTTCGCGCCTCTCCTCCTCCTTCCATGCACACTTCCGACGCGTTGAGGACGCATGGCGTGACATGTCCACTGCCCGTTTGCACCACGTCTCGCACGAGCGCGTTCCCCACTCCGTTGAACGCGTCGCTACGTATGAAATATCCACGAGCTATCATTGCCATCGACGATGTATTTTCCTCGCAGGCAAAATCTCCAACAAAATCCTTACAACGAAATGAGCTGTGTTGCCATTGGCCAATATCACGCTATCACGCTGCATGCGTCACCGTGCGAAGTTTCGAAACGCAGAAAATAATTCCAGAGGATTCAACGCAGGAGCAGGCAGGATCCATTGTCGACAACGCCGCGTAAAACCTGTTTCCGATCGGGCCCGAGAAAGGAGAAAGGGGGATTGATAGAAAACATCTCAGCGCTGGAAATATAATCTCCTCTCCTAGATCTCTGCGTCTGTCTGTCCCTCCCTCCAACTTCTTCACATCCAATGTCTCCAGCCATGTCCTCAGACCGCAAACCCCCCCCCCGCCCCACCCTCCAAAACACCCTCACCCACAAACTCGACACCCACCTGCTCCTCCCCCTAACCCTCTGCTGTACCTCCCCCCCCCCCCCCCCCCCCCCTCCCTCCTAACCTCCCCACAGACACCCTCCTCTACCTCGACCGCCCCCCCCCCCCCCCCCCCCCCCCCTCCTCCTTCGAATCCTCCCTGCACCTCTCCTCCCCGCTCTACAACACCTGCATATCCCTCTTCTTCGCCGGATACATGATCACCCAGATCCCTGCTACTATGCTGCTCGCACACATACGTCCCTCGCGCTTTTTGGCTTGCGTGGTACTGGCTTTTGCGGGGGTGAGTGGGGCGACGGCGGCGGTGGGAGGGGCCGCGGGGGTGTTGGTTGTTAGGGGTGCTGTGGGGGTGGTGGAGGGGCCGTTTTTTGGTGAGTGAGAGGGAAAAGGGGGAGGGGAGGGGAAAAATGCTAATAGGGAGTGTAGCGGCGGCGTTGTATTTGTTTAGTTCGTGGTATACGAGGGAAGAGCTGGCGAAGCGGATTGCGGTCATGTTTGCTGCAGGACAGGGGGCGGGGGCGTTTGGGGGTTTGCTTGGGAGTGCGGTGTTGGGGGGTATGGAGGGCAAGGGCGGGTTAGAGGGGTGGAGGTGGTTGTGTGAGGATGAGTGTGCTGCGAGTTGTGGAGTGTGAGGGCTGACGGTGTGTTAGTTATTCTAGTCGCGCTGCCGGGATTCCCGCTGGCGGTGGTGGTTTGGTGGGTGCTGCCGGATTACCCTGCGACGACGATGTGGCTGACGGAAGAGGAGCGGGAGCTGGCTGTGTTGAGGATTGCGGAGGAGGCGAATCAGGAAGATGAGATTGAAGATGTTGGAGCGTGGGCGGGGCTGCGGATGGCGTTTGCTGATCCCGCGGTTTTCCTTATCTTGTTCATGCAATTGGGCCTCAACACTGCTGCCTCTTTCGTCAACTTCTTCCCCACTATCGTCGCTACCTTGGGATACGGTCAAACCAAGACTCTCCTGCTATCTGCCCCGCCACCAATGTTCGCAGCCATCCTTGGCATCATCAACTCATGGCACTCGGATAAGACCAAGGAGCGATTCTGGCACATCATATGGCCGCAGGTAGTCTGCAGTATCGGCTTCATCATTTCAGCCGTGACCATGGACAAAGCAGCCCGCTACACGGCCACCTTCATGATGATGTGCGTCTACGGCTCCTACAGCTGCATTCTCTCTTGGGTCTCGACCTCGCTTCCGCGTCCAGCGTCAAAACGTGCCGTCTCATACGCCTTGGTCAATGCTGGATCCAATCTGGCGTCCGTCTATGCGAGCTACTTTTACCCAAAGAGCCAGGGTCCGCGATACTGGCAGGCAAATGTTGCAAATTTGATCTTTTCGGTTGCCTGCATCTTGCTGGCGACAATACTAAGGGTGTATCTGAGTTGGAGAAACCGGCAGCTAGACGAGGCTGCCGTCAAAGATGGTGAGGTGAATGGGAGCGAGGGAAACCACAGAGAGACGGAGTTGGTTGCGGCGAAGTGGCAGTGCAATCCGAGCTATCGCTATACGCTCTAATTGGCCTCTTTGGATGCGATTCTGTGAGTCGTGCGATCACTGGTGGCTGGGTATGAATTGGATATCTGGGAAAGGCCAATCCTTGGCCTAATGACCACAAGCAAGACTATGCGGTTATCTTCTGTAGACAAAATTAGAACCTTAGAATGTATGAGCTTAGAGCAGATGTACAGTGTTGAACAAACGATGTGAAAGCAGATGGTTGTGCGGACGCGCCACATGGAGGGAGCGCACGGGCCAAGCGGCTGATCTCAAATTTTCAGCCTCGCAGGGTGGCAGGCAGCGCCGTCTCCCATTTCCACCATCATTGAACCTTCTCCGCATCATGGAATTTGGTTGACTGGCGTGATTTACTGAGTTGTCGTCGTTGTCCTTCGTTTGCCAGCACTGCAACCACAATGGCGTCTGCATTGAGAAAGATTCCCGGTGCTCTTTGGATCAGCGCGTCGCGGCCGATCACACGCGCGTCGGGAGCTCCACGCGCTCACTTTCAACTTGCTCGTCACATCGTATGGCCAAACCAGCGCAGGAACTCGCCGAGCGGGATACGAAGCTTTCACGAAGGGAGTGGTGGCAGCGGCAGTTCCGGTCAGAACTGGCATGTCACGTCGAGCCGTCTTCACGTGCTTGGTTACTGACAGGAGCAGGGATGGCTTGGTCTATTCGATGATGGACAATTTGCAAATCAAAGCCAAGCATGGGCCGGAGTGCTTCTACCGCGATGAGGATGAGGATGAGGAGGAGGATGAGGGCGAGGGCGAGGGCGAGGGCGAGAGTGAGGGCGAGGGAGAAAAGGAAAAGGATAAGGAAAAGGAAAAGAAAAAGAAAAAGAAAAAGCGCGATATGCGAGATGAAGTCCCTCTGAGGCTCAACCGGCCCTGGTGCCGCCACACGGCCGAGTCCCTGGACGCGCGACTAAAGTACCTAGGCGCAGACATGGACCACACCGAAGAACATCGCAACCTCAAAAAGCTGGTCAAGCTTCTGCACCGTCTTTCCGACTACGAAGAAGACAGCCCCAAGTTGGACTTTGACGAGTACCGCGAGATCTGGATGACCGGCAAGACGGCATTTACTTCTGAGATGGACTTCCCCATCACCATGTTCAGCGTGGCGGAAAAGTCCGAATTGACTAGGATCTATGCTGCAGCTGGCGCCGTGTATAGAGTTGCGGCGGTCAATGCGGCGTTGCTGCGGCTGCGTCCGCAAAAGGAAAGTTCCACAGAGGGTAGCATGGATGAAGAAGAGAGCAGAGAGCTCAAACAGCTGGCGCTCGACCTGTATGGCGCCATCCTGGACGCGAAGGACTTCTTTCCGGTGAAAAAATGGTTGACCATCGAAGAGGATGTGAGGGTTCTTGCAGCGATTGAGCAGATACGGTCAGAAAGTAGGAAGAGGGGTTCTGGGGCTTTTTGAATAAAAGTGCGAGACTTTTGGCGTTATGGAATACGTGGCAGCAATGCTATCGACTAAAACAAAAATAGACTCCATATACACACCATACCCCTCGAGTACATATCATTGCCAGCACACTGCCATTTTCATCTTCATCAGTCGCGTTTGCGACTCGGAATTGATTGTCACGTGCCACTCCGACGAATATTCCGAGTCGGAATGCCAACAATACTTTGCCTACCTGGCCAAGTGACTATCTGCACCATACTAATTGATAAGTGGTGTAAACTTGCATACTAAGGGTAGATCTGGTCTCGTCGTTGCCCCCGATGCGGACTAATCTTGGTCTTTTGTCGGCGCTAGTAAGTGGATGAAGTCATTCGTCCCTCGCTTCTGCCCACGACACCAAGTCTACACTCTCCGTCCCTTGCCAACACCACCAAGCATTTGACGCGCTGTTGCCTCAATGGTATCGCGAACGACGATACTCCGAAGAGCTGCAACTTCCATCGGACTTCTTCCACCGCTTATTAGCGGCTAACGTCTTGGAGATCAAATACTTAAGGACACGGTACCACGCATCAGACCTGCTTCCAAACCACAATCTCTCACCAACTCTCCAACAACTTTGCCAACTCCAACACACAGTCAACCCACCCACTCCCCCGTATCAACCATGCCAATCCAAAACGTCGCCCTCATCGGCGCCAACGGCAACCTCGGCCCTTACATCCTCTCGGCCCTTACATCCTCCCCCTTCACCCCCTTCGTCCTCAACCGCGCCTCTTCCAAATCCCAATACACCAACGTGCAAGTTCTCACCGTCCCCGACGACCTGGACCCCGCCACCATAACCCCACTCCTAAAATCCTACTCCATCGACGCCCTCATCCTCGCCTTCGAAGGCGCCCTCGTCGAGCCCGCGAAAAAGATGATCCACGCGGCCTTCGACGCAGGCGTGCACCGCGTCATCCCCGCCGACTTTGGCAGCTGCGATTCCGCGGACCCAGAGACGGTGCAGTTGTTACCGCTGATGGCGGGAAAGCAGCAAGTGCGCGAGCTGCTGATTGAGTTGGCGCGGAAAGAGAGGGCGGAGGGGGTGCGGGCGTTTACGTGGACGAGCTTGGTTACGGGGCATATGTTTGATTGGGGGCTCAAGGGGGCGCTGTTGAAGTTCGATGTTGCGAAGAGAAAGGCGTATTTGATTGATGGCGGGGATGTCAAGTTCTCGGCTTCGAATTTGGAGTTTATTGGAAGGGCGGCGGTGCGGGTGTTAGAGAGGGAGGGGGAGACGGCGAATAGGTTGTTGTATGTGCATAGTCATTGGGTGACGCAGAAGGAGGTGTTGGAGGTGCTGGAGAGGGTTATGGGGGAGAGGTGGGAGAGGGTGGTGCTGGATGGGAAGGAGGTGATTGAGGGCGAGAGGCCGAAGATGTTGGAGGGGGATCATGATGCGACCGAGGAGATTGTGGCCGTGCATGGGCTGGTTGCGAGTGATTGGAAGGGGAAGGAGGGGTTTGCGAATGAGTTGCTTGGGCTGGAAGAGGAGGATTTGGAGCAAGTCATCCGAAGGGTTGTGCGGGAGATGATTCAGTAATCGACATGCGGAGCTGAATGATGGCCGAAGCCGGCTGTACAACGGTATTGCGTATTCGTCCATCAGGGAACCAATCGTTGTCAATGGTCGACCGATCCGCCGAATTCCCCATAAAGCTTCGGTGCTTTCAATGGTCCTTCAATTTTCGGCAGATGCAGCGACGTGCGAAGATTGCAAGTTCACCAAGTAGTAGCGCACGTCACACGTGTGTAAATCTGGAGAACAGGACACATTACCATGGCCATACTGAGTTAGAGCGCGCGGATAGACCATACAATTTAGGCCAATTAAGTATTTCACTTTAGATGGAGTGGAGCAACTCAATGTGCAAGATTACTGAACCAGCATGATTAGTATACAGGTACGCACGAGACACCACCTCGACAGGAGACTACACTTCACATATAAGAACAAGCATTAGAATCCTCATCAAACATCAGCAAAAGCAATTGCAATTGCAATTTCCACCAACCCAACCAATCAAACTCCTCCCTCCTAACCATGCCTCTCTGGAATATCTACCACCCCCCCACCACCTTCACAACCCCCGAATCCAAACAATCCCTCGCCGCATCCATAACCTCTGGTACGCCCCCTTTCCTGCCCCATCCCTTCCTCCCCCCTCTAACTCCCACCAGTCTACACCGCCATCCCTCTCCCCGCCTTCTACGTCGTCGTCCAATTCATCCCCCTCCCCCCCACCTCCTTCTACATCGGCGCCACGCCCCGCCCCTCCCCATCTTCCTCCTCCCCTTCCCCTGGGCCCGACCCCACCCGCCCCTTCATCCGCATAACAATTTCCAACGTCGCGCGCAAGATTCCGAGCAAGGAAGTCGGAGACAGATTTCTGGGGATGGTTGATGAGGCGCTGAAACCGCATATTGAGGATAAAGGTACGTGCCACTGTAGGGAGAAGTGAAGGAGGGAAGGAAAGGAAAGAAAAAGGAAAGAAAAAGGAAAGGGAAAGGCTAATAGGGAAGTAGGATACGATTGGGAGTACAGTGTCGAGGAAACGAGTCGGGATTTGTGGAAGATTAATGGATTGGTGCCGCCGATGCCGGGGTCAGTGGCGGAGAGGAGGTGGGTGGAGGAGAATGTTGTGAGTGAGTTTGAGAGGGGGGAGGGGGGGCTGGAGTGACTGGTCAGCGAAGTGAGACGTGGTGGAGGGGTTGGGGCGCTGGTGAGGCTGGGAATGGTGCTGGAGGCGTTTTGGGGGGAGGGGTGAGTGGGGGAGGGGATGAGGAAGGAGGGGGGGAGGGGGGGTGGTTGCTGCTTTGGGAAGGGGGTTAAAAAGGATAGTGGATATAGGGAAGACTCGAACACCGTCCTTGTCATTTGTATCCTGGAAATGCAAAAAGAAATGCAGCAAGGGAGAGGGGGTTACCTACCTTTTTGGATCCGATCCTCATCGTCCGAGAGTATGAAGAATTGCACACTTCAAGTTTCTCGGTTATACGCGGTAGTCGATGAAAATATAGGTGATATTAAAACATTTACACAGTGTTAGACTATAAACCGGACAAGACATACATACCTAAAGCCTTCAGGCATGAACTCCAATCTAGCCATGTTCGCAAGCCACTAAGCCCAACCACGCATACGGAAGCCACGAAGCAGGCACCCACATCAAAAACAGCAATCGCGTACAATACATATTTCAACACAGGAAACTCACCAAAAGCCCTTCTTCTTACCAAGCTAAATATGTCCTAGGATCCGGCATGCTCCAATCTTCTTCTCGATTCACCACTCGAACGCCCTAGAAAGCTCCTGGACAATGCACCCCAAGTCAAATCTCGATAATCGCGAGAACATACACGCCCGCCCTCTACCTCTTCCGTCTCTCTCGCCTAGAAACCACATCTCATCCCTCTTCGTTGACTTCAAAAAGAAAAGTCCGTAGAGCAGAACATCAGCCCTATCAAAATAGCCCAGCCCGTAGGCCAGCGAAAGAAAAACAAGCTATAATCCAATTAACCAACGTGATTAGAAAACGTTGGATGTGCCTGAGATGCAGTATTACTAGAAATATTCCGAAAGTTAGGGGACGGAAAGGGAACGGCGTTATGAAGGGAGTGATAGATGCTATCAGCGAGGAAGTGAGCTTCGCTTGAGGTCAAGACCATCAAAATGTGCTTGCAGAAACTAGGTATCTCGTACATCGTCAGGAATTTATGATACAGACAAATCCCCAACCCGATAAACTTACACATACACAACCCACCCACCCCATCCCCACCCCAAATCTAATCCCCACCCAATCCCCCACCTACAAGTAAAAAAACCTCCCACTCGGCTGCGGCAACACCAACGATCTCAACACCCTCATAACATGTTCCCTCTCCTCCCCATCCGGCTCCCACACCCGCTGCACCTCCTCCCAAGCCCTCAGCATGCGCTCGACATCCGCACACTTCCGAAACGCCCTCAGCGCCGCGATAACAGCTTTCGAGCTCAGCCACGTCCTGTGCGCGCCGTCGCGCACAGCTCCAAGGTAAGCGCTCCACACGTCTTCGAGCTTCTCACGCGTCCACGCGGAGTAGCGCAGGCCGCCGAAGGTGCTGAAGCCGTAGATGACGACGATGTAGATGGTGCCGTCGATGGGGATGGCGCTGCGCTGCATTTCGGAGAGGAGTTCGTTGACGCGGTCGATGTTGCCGGCGGTGGAGGCGTGGTGGCGGATAAGAAGTCCGTAGGTGCGTACGTCTGGTAGGATGGATGCAATGTCCTGGAGCTCCTGTCGTCGCGTCTGGTCTGCCTTTTGCGCTTCCCATGTTAGGTCGAGGTCTTGTTTGCGGCGCTCGCGCCAATCTTTGGGCGCTGGTGGTCGGTGTTTCTTCGCGGCGTGGAGGCGTTTCATGCGCTCGAAGACGTGCTCTGCGGCCGTGGGTTCGCCTGCGCGAATCAGGGATGCTATGACGGCGTTCAAGACGACGGTGTCCACGATGTCACCCGCGGACACGAGTTCCTGATACGTCTGCCGCACCCTCTCGCCGTCTTGACGAACTCCCCAAAAATACAATAGGCTGACGCGAAAGTGTCGGTGGAGTTTCAGCTTGCGAGTCTCGAGCTCCTTTAGGAACATTTCTGCCAAAGGATACTTTCCGGCCTTGACGGCAATGTCAAAAAGAACGTTGAGCGTGACTATGCCGCCAGCGACTCCCGCTCTTGACTCCATATCCCGCCAAAGGTGTAGAGCGGAAGTAAGCTCGTCTGCAGAAACCGTGGGCATGAATCTTCCAGCAAAGTATATGGCACTCGTCCACTCGGATCGTTTTATGCGTATGTTTGCGCTCTTCATGTCATCCAAAATGGATAGGAAGCGCTGCATCGAGAGGCGGTCGGCTCGTTCGACAACGGAGAGGTGGTGCAGGAGGTCGTGTATCGTTTCAGTCGTCAAATATACCACCCCCGGAGCTGGTAGCCGCTTATACATGTGAAACAATTCTTCATGTGGCGCTTTTTCGTCTTGCAGCATCGTGCTCAATTGCTCTATGTACTCCTTGTGAATCTCTTCTTGAACCGGAAAGGGTTTATGGTCGTCTCCAACCTTCCATACGAACGGCCCGTCGTCAATCTCCGGCGCGTCTTGCTCTGGCTCGAACTTTATGCCGTAATAGTCCACCAGCGCCTTCAGCTCGCTTTGCGCGAATCGCTGCAGCTGTTTGAATGGTTGCCATCGTCTCATTTTAAACCCTCTTCTCTCGCTATGGGAAATATCATTCCGCCTGGTCTTACGGTACGAGGTGACAGGAGGTATGACTTGACGCAGCGTCGAAATCTGCTTCGCGTGCTCGTGGCAAGATGCTGCGCGCGCGAGGGCTTGGATGAAAAGGGAGTCCATCTGATTCGACAGCGGGGAGGATGATGTCCGTGAACGAGGGACTACCGGTGTAGCTCGAAATGATCTTCGAACTGTATTCGAGAGAAGAACGGGGCATAGAAACGTGGGAATCGGTCGTGTGCTTGGATTGGAGACTGCGGAGGTCCGGTCGAGGGTGCGGAAGAGGGACATGAGACGGCGGGCATCGTGTCAGCGGGAGCCTGTGCGACAAATTTCCATTTGCAAATTCGATCGCAGGACTAGAACAAGCCCATTGACGTAGGGTGAGATTTTATGTACACGCGTTGAGGGGGCAGGTCGGGGGATGAGGCTCGACGCGATACGCATCGACATTTTCCAACGGCAAATTCCGGCCGATCTTTTCTCCGCGAACTCACGAGAGCTGCCGACTGCATCCACGACCAATTGCGCCGCCATATCCATCACCGACCTCCCCGCCCTCTATTTCGACGAATTCATGCTTTAGACCTCCGAATCGCATATTCAGCCACCTTCTCCGCCCGCGATGGGCCGCTACGACCTCCGCGCGCTGCGCGTGCGGCAGACGGCAAAAGCCCTCTTCGACTCCAAACGCAACCGCGAGCTGCCCCAATGGTACAACATTGTCGGCGACATACCTCCCGGAGAGACACTCGCTCGCCCAGTCCTCCGAATACCCCAAATCAAGGGCCGAGCAAAGAAACCCAGCCGCCTATTCCAGCCCTTGGCCATCCACCACCCCGAAGACAAGCTCCGCGAAGACTTCTTCGGCGACCACCCATGGGAACTCGCGCGACCCCGACTCGTCGTCGAGGACAGCGGCAACGACTCCAAACGCTACGACTGGAGCAAGATGGTCCAGCCCGGCAAGCAACTAGACGGCGAGAGGTAATTCCCCTCCCCTCCTCTTCCCCCCTCCAACTAACCCTCCCTCCCAGCGTCGTCCAGCGCCAACTCTGGCTCATGAAGCACGCCAATCTGTCTAAACCCGCCGCCTACGATCTCGCCCGCAAAGAATTCTACCAACACCGCCACCTCGAGGACGTACGGCGGCGCGTGGCCAAGGAAGAGGCCATGCACACCGGCGCGTATTTTGCAAAGGGGCCGCTGGAGGTGGGAATGGAGCTGGAGGATAAGATGTGGGAGGGCTGGAAGACGTGGGCGCAGCAGCAGATTGACGACGAGGAGTCGATGCGCTCGCAGATGATGTCGGCGCCTCAGGCTGGCGCGGGCGCAGATGCGGATATGGATGCTGCGCTGGATGATGCGCAGGAGGCGGTGCCGCAGGCGAGAGAGGGGCAGGGGGTGCGGGTGCGGGCGTGAGGGGGCATGGGCAGGGTGTGAGTGTGTGTGTATTATCATTGTACTTTCTGCATGTAGATTTACGAGAGCCATTTTAGGAACGCATATGGGTTTCAGTTAATATGGCCCAATGGGTCGCGTTCGACATCATTTCAAAAATTCCCTCTAAACTTTGCTCATGCACCAAGTGCTACCTGGTTTCACACTCACACACATAACCAGGTGGACCCTATGATTTCGGCCCTCAAGTCGCTAACTATTCTGTCTCCATCCAAGCTTCGTAGATTTCGTTATTATCGAACTCTTTTACGATCTGCAGACATCGAACTCGGGCGGGGGATTTTTGCTCAGCAAGTCTACATCCCTTGTGTTTCGAGCCTTTTCACTGAGCGCGCATAACTTGACTTTAATCCGTTTTAAACAGAAACATTCGGCTCTTGTGCCAACCTTGTTTTGATGCCGAGTAAATTCTGCATGATCCGGTCATTTGTTGAATTCTAGATAGGGTACGCGAGGAGAACATTTCTGAACGTATCGAGCCTTTTATATACGACGTACAGCTGTTGAAGAAGGTTTACATGAGTCAGATATCAGTTTGGTTTCGGACAGAACACTTGAGGAGAACATCAAATAGAACCGTGCGGCCTTTATACGCGACGTACAGCAATTGAAGAAGATTTACATGAGTCCCGTACCTGTTCGGTTTCGGACAGAATGCTACGAGGAAAACATGGACAAACCGGTGGTGCATCTTTGTACGAGATATGGACAGGTGAAGAAGTTCTGCACGAGAACAACATGTGCCGATCTTGAACAGAACGCTACAAGGAAAACATCGAATCAAGATACAAAAAGTTTAATCTTCGAATGGCGAAGAAGTTCTATATTCACCAGGCGTATTCTTTCTTAGAGCAGAATGCTACGAGGAAAACATGGCAATGGTACTTAATGGTCTATTATATGTAAGCCTTGAAAAGGCGGTAATAGCTGAGTTGATTGAAGAGTTGACTGGTGTTCGGATGTTGGATCCGAGCGAGGTTATATACCTCGGAAGAGGCACGTGACTACGTACAGCACTCAGGCTTACATTATACGATATTGGAACAGGTGAGGAATTTATACATCAACCATTCATGTAGGGCATTTTGGAGCAGAATGCTACAAGAAAAACATAGAGTTTACGATATACACGAGGCAAAGAAGTTCTACATATGCCCGGCAGTTGTCGATTTTGGAGCAGAATTCTACAAGAAAACATCCAGTTCGGATGGCAACAGCTTGATATTCAATATACAATACGGGAAGGAGTTCTACATGATGTGGAACCACTCATATTTAGAGCAGAATGCTATACCGTAAACATCGGATCAATTATTTCTTGGTTTGATATTCAATATTCAACAAGCGATAGAAATTCTACATAGGCTAGAGAGTTTCTGAGTTTTAGAGCAGAATGCTACAAAGAAACATCAAATTCCTTGTGGTTGCAGTTCGATATCCAATATTCGAACAAGCGAAGAAGTTCCACATGAGCTAAATCCTGTTCGATTTTGGATAGAACACTACAAGCATCTGATCAGTGGGAGTCAAATTGAATAGTTTTAACTATATTCAATCTACAAACATGCGTAATATCGTTTGGAGATTTCCTACTTGGCTAGCTGCACTTTTTCTAAGAACTACGCATGTGTTGTTCGAAGTAGAAATTTGAAATGTTCTTGCATAAAATAACGTGATAGCGATCGTCTATGGATTTTGGACAGAATGCTACGAACAGAACATTGGTAGGAGGCAAACTGAATCGTTCAGTATCCAATTTACAAGCATTCGTAGTAGAATTTTGAGATTTGCTACTTGGCTAGCTGAAGCTTTCTAAGAACTGCACATGCGTTGTTTGAAGTGTGATTTTGATTTGCTCTTGGACATAATAGCGTAGGAATGACCATCTGTTGATTTTTGGATAGAATGCTAAGTTACAAGGGAAACATTTAACTGTTTTTTTGACTTTTAGATCGTTTGATATTTAACATTCAAACAGGCGTATACAAATTTCTACATTCCTTCTAGTGTTGTTGGCTATTTCTAGGAACTACACATGCGCGCGGACACTTTCCGCTTTTAAAAAGATCTAGAGAAGTTCGCATAGGTCTAGGCGAAGGTGTGTTGGTTTGGAC
>ML996125.1:0-12290 GCA_010093805.1 Polyplosphaeria fusca | reverse complement strand
ACATGTTTCTAGCGTATTTTAAGTTTGAAAAATGCTAGAGCATAAGCGCAAGAGCAAATGTTTGTCGATTTGGACAGAATACTTGAGGAAAACATATCATGATCGTGGGGAGTTTTAGTATACAAATCGCAGTCGTTGGCTCAGCATGTGCTTATTGTCTTGCTTATTCTCTCAGAAACTACACATGCCTCGTGTTGAAAGTGAGTTTTAAAAGATGCTGTAGCATATAACGTAGCAACTTGGGTTTGTCGATTTGGACAAAATACTCGAAGAAAACATGGCGAAACAATTTAATTGGTTTGGTATACGACATGAGACAAATTCCAAATGGTTTTAGCATCTTAGCTATGATTGGCTAATTATTTGCAGGAACTACAGGAACTAAACATGTCTTTGCGTCGTGTGCTATTTTGAAAAGATGCCGGAGACATCGCCAGCAGGAGGAGGTAGTTTGACTGATGGGTAACATGAGTATGCGCCCGTGAAGCTTCAATATCTCAAAGAAAACATGTTGTAAGATATGTAGCGATTCAGTATACAACATCTGACAGGTAGACGCGAATTTCTACATTATAGCGTTGATGTTGGGATTTCTTAGGAATTGCACATGAAACCGATTGGTGATGCTTTTAGAAAGATCTCGGAGACATCAGTATCTAGAAATAATGCTTATGGTGATGATGCAACATGCGTAGGTGTGGCAACGCTTTAATTTCTTAAGGAAACATATGTCTTGACCAAGCATTCTGTTTATTATTACACAATACTAAAACCCACGTTGGAACATTCCTCGACTTTGTGTTAAATTAGAAACTACACATCATTATTCTCGTCGCGGTCTTGAAAAGAAGCCGGAGACATCGCAAGTCAGCCTAACAAGTCTTTCAATAATATTTTAACATGCATACGTTGGTAATTCTTTTAATCTGAAAGAACACATGAGTCTGCGTGCTGCCGGTTCATTCGGTATTCAACATCAAAATGGACGTGCGAAAGTTTCTATATCTAAGGCTTGCCTGACTTATTTTCTCAAGAACTCCGCATATGCCTTATTTGTAGCGAATTTGGAAAGTTCCCAGAGACATGGTTAGCAGGAGCGGGAATTTTTGCTGATGTTTTTACATTAGCAATGGTTCGAGAAGCTTTAATATCTGATGAACCTGGTGGTTCGTGTGTGTGGTGAAACTTGTTGAGTGCTACATACGCGACCAGTGGGTCTAAAATACACGATAGGCCGACTAAGCAGTCGCCATAGTGATGGCCAGTGTGAGGTGGAATTTCTCACAGAAAGCAGTAGTCGAAGAACAGTCTGAGTAACGAAGGCGGAAGAAGTCGCCCCAGATAAGGCATGCCTCCGTTAGGCCTTGGTCGCGGAATTGTGCACAGACAGTGTCGTACATGCCTTTGGAATAGGTATGAGACTGTGCAATTTCGAGGATGGCAGATGGAACCGTGTTGATCATGATGAGTTTCAACTTCGAGTCCTTTGAATCCCACTTCTCTGTCATCTCAAGGCGCTCATTGTAGTCTTTACGGGCGTCTAAGTTTCTCTGTTGTACTTTCTGCAGCGCCGCGCGATACGCATTGTAGAACGCCTGGTTAGAAGCCTGTACCATGGTTGATGCCTCGCCTCCCAACGAACCAACATATCCACTCAACCATGGTGGATAATCTTGTTGAGGAAACCTCCGGAACATCAAGGAAGGAGGGGACTAATCAAGTCTTACAAGTATGGTTTCGGAAAGGAGCCCGGAGACATTAGCATTTAGTCTAGTGGCTTTTGATGATATTTTAACATTGTCTGCCTGTTGAATGATTTAAATACTTAGCATTCGTCGCCCACACGAACATTTTGAATACTGCAGGAACTACAGAAATGATTGGACATTTACCTCTTCTTGGCGCAGACTTCTTGAAAGGTCATTTGCACATTTTATCGTAGGTTTTGATGTTGCAATGTGTTGAAAGCATTTCGTTGAGCTAAGAGATTTGTCTTATCAGTTATTGTCTGCTTTATTTTATTGCACAAGCAAGTCGAGTTAAAAAAGGATCTTGAATATATACTTCCTTTAAAAGATTGTTGCCTCAGCCATTATCGAAAATCGTTTGGATTGAGATGCCATAAAGCAAAATCCTGCGAGCTTTCCTTTCATTGCTCAAGCAAGTCGAATTACAACAAGATCTCAAAGGAACTCCAAGTTGGGTTTTGTCGGGCCATGCGGCGATTCCGTATGCCGTAGTAATTGGCAGCATAACATGAAAAGCACGCGCAATTCTCAATCATGAAGTGTGAACTCTCACCACTTTTCTACTTATGACACTGATGAGCACGTCTACTAGTTCTCTAAAGCATTACGTGACGCGTATAGCGATTTCTTGAAATTTTCGATCTTGAAGAGATGAGACTCATGGGAGACCAAGAATGCGAAGTAATTCCTACGTAAGGTGAAAGCCTGTGGTAAGGCAGTACTGGAGTATGATCGAGTAGATTGATTGTAAGAGTTGACTGACGCTCGGATGTTGGATTCGAGCGAGGTTATATACCTCGGAAGATGCATGTGACTACGTACAGCACTAAGGCTTACATTTTTAGATGCTAGGTTCTTCGAAGTCAAGGTTCGAGCATTGCGACAGCGAGCACAGCGTTAAAGAGCATACCATCTCTCGAACTTCGATTTAACATTCTAGGTAAGCAGGACGCATGCAAACGTCATAATCGCAATTTTTTCCACGGCAAAATTGGAATACATCGAAGGCCTTTTCCAGGATTTCCAGGCTCTTCGGTAGCATAAGCCTGGGTTTTATGTCCTCAGATTGAAACATCAAACTCGACTCAGCATTTTAAAGTCAATGTACGAGATGCCCTCCATAGCATGCGTTCCAGTTCTTCTATTGGAGCAATTTCCCTAGAGATCATAACGTTTGGTGATCTAGAATTCATACGTGTGTGCTTTAAACATTCTACATTCTACATTCAAATTTATAAACATGATTATTTGTGAAGAATGAAAAGAAGCGACGGAGGAAGCTAAGGCAGGTATATATACGCTTCTGGAGATCACATGCTCTCGTTTTACGAATGGCAGAGCAGGTATAAATCCAAACATGTGCCTTATATTGGTCAAGTTTCGCGTTGAGGAAATGTATAGCTGCATACGAAGTTGTTTTTCAGTTCTTTCCATGCCGCCCGGTTTTGGTCATCATGAAGATGCTTCCACAATAATCTTGCGCGTATGAGTGTTTGTCCGCAGATTTGGTTCAATGAGTGCCTACCATCTCGAGTCGAGGTATATACTGAAGATTTGGCGTTGGTCAGTGAAACTATACGTTCATCTCAATCACTACAAAATGGTCCCCGATCTGCATTTTCGATGTCCCCCAGTCTTGTTCTTCTTTTGATACAGGATCGCGGAATATCAATAAACACCAGAACCCATGGGCATGGGACGTGTGTACACCAGTTTGATTATGGGGAAAATCGATTTAATTGTAAAGTAACCCTACAATTATACTCGAAGTAAACGGCGTGTGATCCACTAGACACTGTACGGATCGGGCACCTGCCGGACTCCCTCAGCTCGATATTTCGATAACCATTGATGGTAGAAAGCCAGAAAGTCGGCTTTCGAGACTCTAGTCGAAAGCGCTGTACACTTTTGTTCCGTCACCCTTACGAGTCGCTCCTTATACACGTGCTCGCTATCATCAATGTTTCGAAAAAAGCCTGCGTCCAAATCGCGTGTGATATCCTGGCAATAGAATAATATTGCCGCAATGTGCTCCGGGTACAGAGGCTTCCCATCGGTTCGAGCAATCAAAACGCTTCCCCCTTTGCCTCTCCGCCCTTTGGGATTGAAGACCCAGGATGTCCAGTTCAAAAGTGGAGCGTTGGCATGGTTGTGTCGCCACGATAGGCCAGGTTCTTTGCGCACCCTCTTCGAAGGAATCTTCAGTCTTTTCATAAAGTGTGGTGTATCAACGAATACCAAGGACACGGGTACGTTCCGGATCTTCACTTGTGCGTATCGTCGCCGTTGCAATATCTCTGTACTCCTTTTACAATTGATCCGGACACCACGCATGGCCTCTTCATCTACTCCAGATATATATGGACAGAGCTTGGCCCTTTCGTATGAAAAGCGCATAAAGTCGATCATATGTCGGAAATCGGAAGGATCGAGATCAGCCTTATCTGGATTGAAAACCAGGAGCGTGCATCTTTTCCACCCGGAAATTTCTTTATCGATCCTGGACTAGCTCTGAAGAGTGCGAGCGGCGCTTGAATTGTGTGACGCAATATAAATTGTCCGCATACGTCGGTCCTTGAGAGTGGGATTTGACGGAATGCATAAGATATCCTTTCGGGGATATCTTCTCACATTATTCTTTCCGCGAGGTCCGTCGGCAATTGAAAACGACTCATTGGTGGGGTTGTACTCAAGGGACTTCCAGATAAATCTTGGTCGTTCCTCCTGGAGAGGGAAGAAGATCATGCGAATGTGGAAATCATCCGGTCGGAGATCTGGGTCGACAAAACTTCTGAAAGGTTCGCACAAGAGCTGATGCGTCGCCGAGTCGCATCTTGAACAGCCTTTGGAGCAATAGCCGACTGTACCACAAGCCTCACATCTGGTCGTTGCAGACTTATCACAATTGAGGCATAGGACGTTGGGCATGATGAGAACGCGCTGAGTGTATCGTTGCGGCTGTCGTGCTTCGAAATGATTGGAGGATTCGTTAAGGTCAACGTCCAGGTCAAAATCCTGTACTAGAGCTGCTGGAGGCCTCTTGACTCGGGAGAGATGACAATGTAATTAATGACAACGAAGGGATGATGAGTGTGCTGCGGGAAGGATGGCGATGAATTAATAGTGGAGTTTGCGAAAGTGCGCTGCTTTTTGCTGTGGGCGCCGAGTGTGTCTTTCTCTTCCCTGGGTCGTGCTTTTTTCGTCCCAGGGTCTTGCCTTTTTCTTCCCGATGTCGATGAATTAATGGTGAATTTTAAGAAAATGCGCTGCTTTTTGCTGTGGGTGCCAAGCGTATCTTTCTCTTCCCTGGGTCGTGCCTTTCTCGTCCCAGGGTCTTGCCTTTCTCTTCCCGATGGTTTTGATCAAGCGTATCACGGTTAGGCGAGCTTAATGGAAGTAAAGACTCGCGTACCATGGATACCCGTAGGCAGTAGGATTTTCTTATATACCCGCAACTTTGTTGGGTAGTTTCGGCAAGATAGATTCCCATTGTCGAAGAAGGAAAGCCCACTAGCAGACCTTCAGACGCTGCGAGTAAGCTAGGATTTGAGGCGCGAGGAACACGTAGACGTAAGCCATTCACGGGTGCCCTGTTTCGGCGCTTGCGTAGAACGTTCAGATCATGTCAAGCACATCACATGGCGTAAAAAACCCATTATGTTAATCGTACCAAACTCCGTTGAATTAAGGCATAGTGAATGCTCTATATTACCTGACTCCTGGAATGGGACCATTCTTCTCGTTCGCGCCAAGCTCTTCCTCGTTCCACCCACTGCCTGCACCAACCTTCCGGCCGCCTTCGGTCCTTTTGACGCGACACCAGAGGCTGACCTCCTTGTCCCAGATGAACTGCCAAATCACGTAGATCCAGCTCTTGTGGCATGGCAACTCGTCGTAGAATTCGGATGCGATCTTGTTGAGTTTTGGCAAGCGTGTCCAAGGAATGGCAGGAAAGTCGTGATGCTCGTTGTGAAGACCAACATTGTAGGTGAAGAAGTTGAGAGGCCCGTAGTATGAATAGGTCTCCGGGACGGGGATCTTGTTCGCTGGATCTTTCGCCGCAGAGGGCAGCTTCTCGAAAACGTAGTGTTCGGCTATAAAGTGCCCTGCACAGGGGTGAAGTGAGCCAGCCAAGAACGAGCTCATTATCAAATATGCCAAGGCGCGTCCACCAACCAATTGAACCAGTGCGTAATCAAACGCGATTTGTGCGACTACATTGAAGAGGTGAACTTTGGTGAGCGGCAATTGGTAAACGAACATGGGACGGAGGGCGTAGAAGAGGATCTGAAAGGTGGCGAAGAAGGCTTTTCCGAGTACGGAGTCGAGAAATATGGCCTCGAGAGGTGTGGGGAGATCGGTGTCCAGGCCATCGACGCCCAAAGACTTGTGGTGTGTGAGGTGATATGGCTGTCGACTATTAGCTGAGATGTGCCTGTGGAGTATTGAAGCACCCACTCTAAATGAAGCGCTGTACGGAATGCCAATCGGTAGGTTGGCGAAGACGGCAAATATTCGATTTGCTAAACCGCTCTTGAAGGCCAGATTGTGTGATATTTCGTGTATTGCGAGAAACAGATTCTGGTTTGCAGTGGCTCCAACAATGTATGCTGTAAGGAAGAACGGCCATGAGATTATCGGGGTATCGCGTAGTAAGTATCCGCACAAGACTTGCAGCGAAACGACGAATGTGACGACGTATTTGGTGAGGGGCTCTGGCCCGCAGAGCTTCGTAACCTAAGCAATTGAGTCAGACCCGCTCGAGATAAATTTGTACGGGTAGGTATACCTCTGGATAAGCCTTGATTATCGCCATTCGCCGTGTACGATGCGGCTCCTCGGTGTATGTCCAGAAGAAGCTGTCGTGGTCATTGGCGGCGGCCGTCTTCTCGTCTGCCGTCGCTTTCAAAACCCGCCTCTCGGGTTTCTTTGGGGGGACGGTAGCAGTAGCGACTGAAGAGCGCATCTTGAGCACCGCAGACAGAATAATTGGCCAGGTTGGAGAGTCGGGGGGGTGGCGGTACATGTCCTGGGATATTCTAAAGTTGCAGTGGGCGGACCCTTGATCTTGGCAGGGCAAGCGTGGGCCGAGCGTCGCGCCACCATTGGCTGACGCCTTCGCCACTGGGACAATTCATGACATTGAACGTGGTCTATAGACTCCAACGACGTCGCAATTAGGACATGTCACCCCCAAACCCATGGCGTCTATGACTATGGCTTCCTCGACTATGGCCTCTATGGCCATGGCTTCCACGACCACGACCACGACCACGACTCCCATGCCCATGACTACTATGTTCATGACTACCACCTCCAGGACCTATGCCTCCAGGACCCACCCCTCCAGGACCCACCCCTCCAGGGCCTACTCCTCCAGGACCTACGCCTCCAGGAACCCAGACACTTCCAGGACCCCCGGGACCTCCATGTTTCCAACGACTACCGAATCCCGTTTCCTGCTCCACCGTCGCGCGCAATTGCTGTATCACCCGCTCCCCCTCAGGACTCATGCGACCGCCCCAATGGAAGTGCGGGGCCCACGCTTCCTGGACTCTAGCGTGAAGCTCAGGATAAGATGGACCTTCTGTGACGCACCAATATTTCATGATCAACAAATTTATCTCGGCGTCATTTTTGCTTTTTGGGATATTTAAGTTTTGGTGGTACGACATGCTTGTGCGTAAGAGTGGTTGAGGGGTAGACCAGGGTGAGGAAAAATGTAGGTATGAGATAGAGTTGTGAGAAGTGTTTGGTAACTTGCAATTGTCTCGTTGGAAAGGTTTTATACCCTCTCGCTGGTCCCATTGAATCTCCCTGTGAATTTCCGTCGATCTATCATTCTCATTCCCACGCTTCATCTCCTCTTCATCCTCATCTTCAATTATACTTTGAGCGGACTGAATCGTTCTGTAAAGACCTTTTCAAAGCTAGATCCATCCCCCTGCATCGACGGCACGAATAAGAGTAGGGAAGACATACTTTGATATTCGACACGCTCATCACGGCTCATTACAATACCCATCCAAGAAATTCACCCCCAGCGTATTCCTCTTCTCCTTCAACATCGCCTCGCGCCCATACTCAAGCAGCTTCCTCACATCCTGCCTGCAATCTACACATCACACGTCAGCACTCACCCACCCTCGCACACACACATCCCGTACTCACCCAAATAAAACCCCCTCAACTCCCTCCCCCTCCCACTCGCCAACCAAGCACACGTCTGCCCACACAACTCCGGCCCATCCCTAAACAACTCCCTAAACCCCTCCTCATCCCCCACTCCCACACCCCCATACCTCTCCCGAACATCCTCCTCCGCCCCGCTCCCCCCCATCCCCGTAAAAACCCCCCCAGGATGCAACGCATACACCCCCACCCCTTCATCCAACCCATCCAACCCAAGCTCCTTCTGCAGCGTATGCGTGCCGCGTATCAGCGCAGCTTTGCTCGTCACGTAGCCCATCGTCATAGGCACGTCCACGGTGCCGGAGCGGGATGCGATGTTTATTATACAGCCAGTCCCGCCGCGGGAAAGGAAGCGCGGGAGCAGGGCGTGGGTGAGGAGCAGGGGCGCTTTGAAGTTTACTTCGATTTGGCGCCAGAAGGAGGGGAAGGTGGATATTAGGAGGGGACGTTGGGAGAGGATGCCGGCGTTGTTGATGAGGACGCTGGGGGTGGGGGGGTTAGCATGTCACGTTTCTTTCAAGAATGCATGGGTTTGTAGGTGTGGGGATTTGGTGCGTTGGAAGGAGGGGGGAGGTACTCGACCGGTCCTAATTCCTGCTCTACCTGGTCTAGTGTGGCGAGGAGGGTCTGCTCGTCGGTGACGTCGCATCCGTAGACGCCTACTTTTACGCCGTGCGCGGCGCACTTTTGCTGCGTGTCGGCTTGGCGCTCGATATCGAGGTCAAGGATCGCGACATTGGCTCCAGATTTTGCGAGCGATTCTGCGATTGCGGCGCCGATCCCTCGAGCTGCGCCCGTGATAAGCGCGACCTTGGATGTGTTGGCGCCTGCAAGGGCCTCGGGGGTGATGGGACCGTAGGGAGCGTGGTGGAGGGGCGTGGTTGAGATGCCGAACTCAGCGGGATCCATGGTTGCGGTTGCGAAGTTGTTGATGTAGGGGAAAGTATGATTTCAACACAAACGACGTTCCAGAGTTCACTGCACTTGTTCTGCTTTTTGGGCTACATTTCGATGCTTTTGATCGGCGTTGGGGATGGGGATGCGGATGGGGATGCGGATGCGGATGCGGATGCGGGGTGCGGCGCGATGCAGGTACTCCAACTGCCCCACATCTCGAAGGTGTGGGGAGCTGCTGCGGTAAACTATTCATGTGCCATTGTCGGCGGGATATTTTGTGATGATGGGGTAGATCACACGGTCGGGTAGGGAATGGGGTTGCGTGTGGAAAGGTCTATGGCGTCTGCCTTTATTATATATCATCTGCCCGCTGTGATTGTGCGCACCTTCGCGATGGGTATCTTGCCTCGAGGAAGCCCGTGATCGTGTGATCTTGACCGCTGTACTGACGGTACACGCGCAGACAGCGTCAAGTCCACGGTTCTCTCCGGATCTTGCTATCCTCTCAGCTACCTCGCCATTTATCCTCCTTTGGTCCTGTGTGCCTTTTTTGTGCTGACAGCATCTCGGTACAGCGAGGACTTTCTTCTCCGTGTATTCTGTTGAATCTACCGAGAATAAGAGGTGCTGGTTAGCAAATGCGCCTCTGTCGTTATCAACTTCGATGATGCTAATAGCTAGCACCTCTGGGTTTGGATCGTCGGCTGAGACGAGATGATCAAAGGTAACTCCGTAATAGTCAATGTAGCTAAAGCGACAAGAATTAGTGCAATGCAGAGTCTTTCAGCAATGCACGCTACTTACTCTAGTGGCCGTCTTCCGTCCATTGCCCATGCTAAATATTCATCTCGTACAGGTAGGTCGCCTTCAGAAAATTTATCCTCTCCATATAACGCCTGGTGTACAAGGCATGCAAGACCACGGCCTCCTGGCTGTGGAAACGGCCCAATCGGTTGCCAAGGTACGTCGGGAAGAAGCTTCTGGATAGACTCTAGTGGCCCTTGTATCTGAATTCTCAATGGCTTCTCGAAAGGTGGGGGATGAAGATGATAAGGCCTCTTATGGGTGCAGGGCGACATAAAAAGCTTGAGAGCCATGAAGCGGTGCTTGTCATTTCTTGCTTAAGCTGTGAGTCGATAATTATCGTTATCGCCGAGACTGTGGCTGGTGACATTTGCCACACGTGGCGGTATCTTGGCATACCTCTGTGTTGGCGATGCGGGCAATCCCATGAGAAAAGGGCCGTTATCAACTCTAGCGCTCATTTTCACACTTGCAATCCTACATCAGCACGCATACTTAAGTTAGCAAGGTAAGTCTCTAGAAGAGACTCTTGTCCAGTGATAAACCGCCTTAGCATGTGTGAATGTGATTTAACCACGACCTTCTTCGCATGCGGTCACATCAAATCCCGAAACATACAAACATATACCTGCCCCAATCCCTCGACCTGTGTAAAGAATTATAAGGAAGCAAACATTTCTACCAACTGCGGTGATACAGCTTGCAACACACCGCCTTCCTCTTAGACAACATCGGCACACATCAACAACCTGAATGAATACTAGCTAGAGCGCAGGATAGTTCACGAGACGTCTATCTGTAGGGAGCAGGAAATTCATATAACAGTGTATCTATTTTTAGGTGATGTAGTCGGCGTACAGCCTGCTGAAATGCGCTCCTTTCAAAGTTAAAGATGCCAGCCCTTTGCTATGAGATGTGAGCCTCTTCGTCATGTTGCATCCGCCCTAGCAATGCTGTAGACACTATAAGGGCCGTTCAGTGTCCTACTGTGCGAGAATTCGTCGGAACTCTTTTGTAAAAGTTTTCAGGAAGTACAGATAGCACTCAGGAGCAGGGTTCGCAACGGGCGGGCACGGGCAGCCCGGGCGCGATATCCGGGTGCTGGGCAAAAGACCGGGCAACAGCCAAGAATATTCTAGAGCTGTCGGTCAATTGTCGGGTGCTTGTCACGTGCTAATCCTTACTAAGGTAGTAGTAGCGACCAGGACAGCTTGTGACCTAGATCTGGCCTATCAGCGTCTCTTAAAATCACATGACGGGTGCCCGGTCACCTGCCCGGGCATTACCCGGGCGGGCAGCTTGGCGGGCGCCCGGGCATTGCCACCATGCGCTATGAGACGACGTGAGTGCTCAACCTACTGACAATGACCTTATTTTCACCTAGAATCTCTCAAAGCAGCACACCTTACTTATTATGTCCGACTAGATCAACGTATACGCCGAGCCGAACCCTACCGTTCAACCGAACCCGACTGCGATTGCGTCCAAAATGCGCCTCTTAAAATCTAAGTCGAACGACAACGGCTTTGAGCTAACCACCTTTGCCGACGAGATCCCTCCATACGCAATTCTCTCTCATACTTGGAATGATGGCGAAGTCACATACGATGAGCTGGTGGCGGGAACTGGCAAGAATAAGGCTGGCTACGCTAAAATCCACTTCTGCGTTAACAAAGCTACCGAGGACGGCCTAGAGTATTCCTGGGTAGACACATGCTGTATCAATAAATTGACCAGCGATGAACTCAGCACAGCCATCAACTCCATGTTCCGCTGGTATCAGCGTGCAACGAAGTGCTATGTATACCTATCAGACGTCCATGTCCCGGAAGAGGTGACTGATGTCCAAGCTTTCCGGATAACCTGGATAGAAGCCTTCCGACGGAGCCGATGGTTCACGAGAGGCTGGACACTGCAGGAGCTTATAGCGCCAGCTCAGGTCGAGTTCTTCTCTAAGAATGGCAAGAGACTAGGCAGCAAGATATCGCTAGAGAAGGAGGTCTCTAAGATCACCAAGATACCCGTTGCAGCGCTAAGAGGACAGTCTCTCGACGATTTTAGCTTCGATGAGCGAATAAGCTGGACAGCAAAACGAACGACCACGGTTAAAGAAGATAAGGCGTACTGCTTGCTAGGAGTCTTTAGGGTGTTTATGCCTCTCATCTACGGCGAGGGCGAAGAACACGCACTTTCACGACTAAAGGAGATTGCAAATATACGTAAACCTCAATCTTTACAAACAGCATCGTTCAACGTACCGTTTCGCAAGGACTGCGACTTTGTCGACCGTGGTGATATCCTCGCGCGTGTTGATGAGCGATGCTCGCGCCTAGCAGGCCGCGCCGCGCTTGTGGGCGTCGGCGGCTTCGGGTATAGCCATGTCTTCACTGTATCTCATATTGTAACGGCGCTGGTCAGTTAAGGATCCGAATCTGGTGGGATCTCACTCAGAGGCATATGGGAGTGCGTGTTGGAGAAAGGGTCACCTCAAATCAATAGCTGCCAATAGGCCTGGTACGAAGAGAATACAAAAAACTACTGAGCTACCCTTCCGACACGGCTCCTTATAACTGGTTGCCAAGAGCAGAGGCTGGCTGACCTGTCGATACTCGTGTTCCCACCGACATCGGTCCGACTATGCCTTGACTC
>ML996124.1:228618-261536 GCA_010093805.1 Polyplosphaeria fusca | reverse complement strand
AGGGCGAATACGTGTATAGCACACCAAAGGTGTTGGGGGTGGCTCAGGACGCTGAGGCAACGCCGGTTGCGAAACGACCACGCGGCCGCCCACGCAAGCAGCCAGTCCAAGAAGATAATGCTAGCGATGGATATATTGAGCCTGAGGACCAATCTGATGTGTCAGAAGAAGATTTAATCGATGTAGTGGCGAGTAGGACGCGATCAAAGAGGGTAAGGCTCGCTTAGACGGTGCAAATGCCCATACGGTGCAAATGCCCATACGGTGCAAATGCCCATATAGTACGTTATAGTTTTTAGGTAAGAGGCGCTATAGATCTTTGGAAATGGCTTTAACATATCATCAATGTATTACTTAAGGGAAGCTTAACGTGCGTGTAGAGTTACAGTCGCTCGAAGTCAAAGTACCTCTCATATTTTGCGGCACGGCGGGTTTTGCGCGACCCAGGAACGGACGTTACCTACACCACTACATTTTGAGCCACGGAATCAGCCAACTAACCTTCGCCAGCGCAACGAACGATTTGGTCAAGAGGCTCAAAATGGCTCTCCACGTCTAAGCCACCCAAGTCGTTGGTTGGTCTGCCGCACTTGGCTACGGTCTTTTACTCTACGCTGTCCCGTCATTGGCTCTCAAACTCCTACTCTGGCTGGCCATCGCAATCTTTGGACACTTCTTCTTCTGCCTTTGTACCTGGAAGTACTTTGCTAACACTCTCCAAAGCGAGAAAGAGATATCGCTACTCCAGCTTGCCGACTACGACCTCGTCATTCGCTGCAAGAACCCGAAGACACGCCTCGAGGCGGTGATCGCGAATAACTTGCGTGCTGCTGTCGCTGGATTTGCTGTCAATACTTTCGCAGTTGCCGGAGGAGCAGTCGGACACCTCACCCAGGTCACCACAAAGTCACGTGCTAAGATCGCCAGCCAAGTGCACGCGAGCTCCAACGATCTTCAGACCAGCCTGCACCGTACTCCAAAGCCTGCGCACACAGTACCAGCAGCGCTCTCGCCTACTTCCCGCTGTACCCACAGGCCTGGAAACTGCACTGAAATTAGCACCATCACCCACGCAACGCCCTACCTGAAAGTCGATACCTCTAAGCACACGGCTCCCCTCGCACAACACCAGAGCCCGCCCCATCGTCTTCTCCGGCCCCGGCCTCCTCTTCACCACCACGCCCATCGACCTCACCCCCTCGTCCAACGCCCTCGACATCCGCGTCAACATCCTACGCATCGCCACCCTACACGACAAGATCCTCCAAGAAGACCGCATCACAAGCGCCCTCTTCCGCCTACTCTCAGACCTCACCCCACCGGCGCACCCCATCACCAAAGCCTCAACCTCAACATGGCCCACCACTAGCGCAATGGTGCTGCACAATGAACCCGCACTAAAAGACCTCGCCGCGCATATCGCAAGGCTACTAGGCTAGTCTATCGCAAGGGCGACAAGGCGTTGCTCGAGGCATGGTGGCATGACGATTTGTATCCCGAGCAACTGACTCTGAAGCATCTTGTCGAGCTACAGGGCTGGGTGAAGTTGTGTTTGGCGTACTTGACGGATGAGAAGAGGAGGGCGAAGATGCAGGGTCGGGTGTGTGGGTTGCAGAAGGAGTTTTTGGGGGCCAGGCTTGCTGGGAAGGCGGGGGGGTTGCCGAGGGGAAGGGAGGAGAGGATAGGGGGATGATGATGAGGGGTTGCTGGGGATATGTGAGGGATTAGAGGGTACGGGGTTGGAGTGCAGGGACTAGGATTCGAGCTAGGGGAAGGCACAACAGCGAAAGGAATATACAAGTAAGGTATTATGAGTACAATCTGAACCTGATCCAAGGTTTTAATCCTGCTTACTTCTTCCCGAACTTCTTGTTGGCGTTCTGACCAACGTGTCTGTGGATGCACTCTCACTCTCACTCTGAGTGCTCACTATATGGAACGAGAAATCGAGTTCTCCGACTAGTTTTTTGACCGCCCTTCGTCGCGTTAGCAAAGTCTCGCTCTACTGCTTTCTTCCTTCTCCCCCTTCAAGCACATGCCAAGGAAACTACATACCTCAAAAGCTTCTCCAAATCCATGTTGATACACCTCGTACTGATCTGGAGCACAGCAAAGGCAGCATACCCTGGCTCGGAAATGTGCCGAATACTAAGAATATCCTGATCGACTTCTGCAAGGCCTTTCGACAACTGAAACTTCTCGGGTGGATTGAGGTAAGGTGGTAGTGGCTGGCCATTCGTGATACTAGACGAGAGCATCGCGAGCAATGACGTAATCTCATGGGACGTGAGCTCGGCCGAGCCAACGATTCTGCGGAAATCCTGAAACCACTGTGCGCTGTTGGGGTCGCGGAGACTGGGATGCGTGAAGGTCTCCGAGGCGTACGAGATAAGGAAGGAATGGCTGAGGAGACTGGCAAATGGTGAGAGTGGTTCTTGGCGGAAAAGGTCGACTTACTTTGATACTAATTGGATGATTTCGTCATACTCTTTCTTTGGGAACTTTCCGCCGAGAGGGACTTCCCACTTTACGAAGTTGGAATGCATGCGCAGGCCCTGTAGTAGCAGCATCTGCTTCGCAAAGACTTTGTTCCGGGCCTTGGAGAGTTGAAAGCCGGGGGATTTGGGATCTGTGAGGTCTCCCTCGTCATCACGAATGCGAGCTAGGACTGTCTCGTGTATGATGGAGTAGAGGTTCGCAGAGAGGTAGAGGGCCCCGCCCAGCTTTTGTCGGAGCGCTGAATGCTCGGAAATTGGGTACGGGAAAAAGGTCCAAATGAATGCAACAAATAGGCCGCCGACTACTGTTGCTACTCTATAGGGTCCTAGCTCATAGATGGGATAAAAGGGTTGGCCATTGGACGTGGCAAGCTCTTTTCCAATCTTTTTGACTTCAAGTTCATATCCAACGATGAGGGTAGCAGTGACGACCGATATCAAGCCGATAATGACAAGGTTGAAGTGCTTGAGGGGAATGTAAAACCCAAGGGCGACGAAAACCCAAAGGAAGACGATAACTCCAGCAGTATGTTCGTCTGGGATATACCAGATCAGAAAGGCTGCAACCATGGCAGCGATAGATCCGAAAACTCTCAGTATGAAGCTGAAGTAGCTTTGGCCAGCTGTTGGTGTCATCGATATGGCGACCATAATCATAGCCCAGACGAGACGCTGCTCCACGAAGAATCGTTGTGTATCTTTGAGGTATGCTATGATAGCGATGGACATTGTTGCGCAGGCGCAGCGGAAACCAAAGGACGACTCTGGAGATCCTAGAAGATGCGAAATGCCTCGGATGAAGTTGCCAAACTTCTCCCATACATTTCGCGGAGGCAAGTGCTCAGGGTCCTTCTTGGTTTTGAACGCCGAGCCTAGGTATACCACGGTATTTTGCCCGCCGATATCTGCAACCGTCGTATTGTCTTCGGTGGTCGCGTCGGGGGTTCTAAAGGTGCTGGCAACCCATTTGCTGAACTGCTTCTTCTTAGGGAAGATTAGTCTTGTTTTCGCCTTGGATTGGTTTCTCTTATCTGCGAAGCGTGCAAAATCGAGCACAGCCGAAGCGATCGAGTTGAGAAGAAAGACCACGTAGAGTAGGACGTATAACTGCCGCTGACCTCGTCGATGTGTAACAGTGGGCTCTAGCTTGATTTCATCTGGAACAGCGAAGGCTTCAGCGTGGCCTGGAAAACTGTCGCCAATTTCGACCCCTCTATCCTCGGCCCAGGCTTTCAGTTTTAACGATTTCTCACTGCCAAACTCTTCGCATTCGCGTTGAAGATAGTCGGTGAAATCATCGTCTCCAGGCTTAATGGAGTCCCCTCTTGCTTCGGTATCCTCGACGTCTGATCCCTTATTCTTCCTTTTCGGAGGTTTTATGAACTGTAGTCGGAGCAGAGCGTGTTCGAGCCCCTGATCCATAGCCTGTATGATACGTGCAAATGGTTCGTGAATCGACTGCATGATCTCATTCCATTCTTGTACAGTCTTCTCGCGAAGCTTGGTCGTCTCGGGAGTTGCCTCGTTGGCATGGGCGGCATCCCAACGATTCGTTTCGGCATGGCGATCGAAAATATCCACCAAAGTCCCCAGACCCATAAGGGGCATCATGATGCGTCGTAGGTGCTTGAAAATGCCCTCAAAATCGTCGGGAGTGAGCTTTCCGAGTGCCACTTCGCGTTTGGCGAAGGGAAGGTCTCCGTATAATTTGCCATGCAGTTCAGTGATACCTGCAGTGAGCTTCTTCAATGCTTGAACCTCGGGACTGGGGTCAATTTGCTTCTTTTCATTCTTCCTCCCACTCTCTTTAGTCAAGGAGGTAGCACTGAAAATGTCGCTCGTCTCCAAGCTCTGTAGATACTTCTGCTCGGCTTGGAGTGTCGCCCTTAACAGCCCGATGTAACCAATCATTTGTTTAGTGACCACTTTTCGACAGGTTACTGGAATAATGAACAGCGATACTCCAGTCGCAATGGCGAGTCCGGTGAGAAAGGTTTCGAGCAACCGTTGAATAAATGATTCAGCCTGTGCTGTCGTCTGGAATTGCGGGCCATACGTAGCAGCGACATTGACCAGAATAGCATATATGATAGTCGGGAAAGCGAACTGCGGGAGTTTCGCTTTGATGAGATTGACAAGCCAGATCTGGAAGAACCTGTAGATATTAGGATCCAATCAGCATCAGCAACATTAAGAATATGGGTATAGATGGTAGACTACTGAGTGCTTGAACAAGAAAGACACTTGTGAAACCTCTCAAGTGCAGTCTCACTCAAAGCATTTAGGTCTACTATCGGTAGCGAGAAGTACGTACAGCCATATAGCGCAGACGGCTGATTGAGAAGAATTGTACGGCTGGGGCGGGCCTGCAGGTTTTGTATGTAGTCGAGCTTGAACTGCCGACCACACCATGAGAAGGCCTACAGCAGATCCGATGCAGACTGCTAGGACATTAAGGGTCATGGTTTGGATGAATTTCGCGCGCGGCATAATGCAAAACCCAAGAATGGAGATGATGGCTACCAGATAGCCAAGAGTGGTATATGTCTGTGCAATAGCGTCGGCTTGATACCTGGAGACAAATCAACGCTTTCCTCAAGGCGACTAAATGGGTTACCCACATGGCCAGGGCAATTGCAGGAGGCAGAGCAGCCCTGCGCGGCATCGTTAACGAATTCCATCTCCCAGAATCGACGATTTCCTACTTCATCATCATCAAAGCGGTGGGTACGTCCATGTCGATCTTCTTCCAAAACGCTCCAAGCTTTGATTTCTTCTTCGGAGCCTCAATTGCTTCGCCATCCACGCCTGGCAGCGTCGCGTGCCCATTGTGCTCCTCGTCGCGTGGTTTCTCAACGGCGTCCAGGTCCTCGCGACCGGAGTCGGCCGCTTGAAGACCAGCCATAGCGGGCAATTGGACGAGGTCACAGGAAAAACGAGCTCAGCGGTCTTTTAGTGAAGGGGAAAGCAGCAGACACGGTGGATGAAGCCGGATGCGTGCCGCCAAACGTGAATCCATCTCCAGGTGCAGCCGCATGGTGCGCGTCAGATAACATACGCTTGTTTCGGACACTCTCGGACAATATGTCATGGATAGGGCATGTGAGTGGACAAGCTTCCAAGCCGCATTGCTTAGCGTCGCAGTCAACCATGTCGCTCGAGGGAGATTCGCGTTGGTGGGATGCCGCCAACGTCCCAAAAGGCGAGTCACTAATTACAAAGCGCCGCCTGCTGCAGCCGCGACCTGTACGAGCCGTTAGTCAGAAAGCACGGGACTGTGCATTTGGAGCAGTGTGTGCGAGGTCGTCTGTAATTACGGTATCTACATTATAGCTCAATTCTCTCGAAGCTGTACTTTGGGACCCGCTTGCTGATCATCATGCCAATCTCACGCGCGGATCGCTCTTCTCGCTTCCCTCCTTTGCCCGCCTTCGTCCTCTCGATGCCCAAATCGACTTTTCCACCAAGGGGCAGCATCGGCAGGTCATCTTCCAACGGAGCATCGAGTTTAAATGGTTTTCCTTGCTTCTGGAGGCTTCTGTTCGTGGGCTTTTGCGTCTTCTCAAGGTTTGCTGCGTATCGCAGGAACTCGCTCACCAAGCCTCTCATATATCGCGACTCCCAGAAGCCTTCCACTGCCAGTTGTGCTTGATCGTGCAATTCTTTCATCAATTCCTCAGCTTCAACAGAATTCGAACCTCCAACAGTAGCAAGCCAGGCCCCAGTGCCAATGGCGTCGAGTGCACAGCTCAGGAGCGAAGCGACGATGGCAACAGCGTGATCGTCGGTGTCCTCTGGGGGAAGATCGTCCACAGATACTCCTGGAACCCCAAAGTCGTATGGCGAAGTCCAACCGCCATTCTTCAATTCCACATGCAATAGTCGTATTAATGACTCGAGGTCCTTGCGCACTAGTGTTGAACGAAGGGCTGCAGTGATTGTCGGGGCAGGAAAGCTGTGCAGGCGAATGAGGGCTGGACGAAGTGTATGGCTTCTGATGCGCGCACCATTATCCAGCATAGACAATGCGTGGTCGAGATCATGCGAGGCTGCCTCAAGCTCGGCGTTGAGGTCCAGGTCCATGTCGGCCTCCGAGGGATCCACTCCGTTTGTTA
Organism: Polyplosphaeria fusca; assembly: GCA_010093805.1. Classification (NCBI taxonomy): domain Eukaryota; kingdom Fungi; phylum Ascomycota; class Dothideomycetes; order Pleosporales; family Tetraplosphaeriaceae; genus Polyplosphaeria; species Polyplosphaeria fusca. The sequence continues at coordinate 254,923 of ML996124.1, read as the reverse complement.
GGAGCTTCGTACCAGGGTCAGTCTTCGGCCGGTCGTCGAGGCTCTGCAAAAGGACTTTGATAGCTTGCGTCACTTCACCCACGGGCAAAAAGTGGCTATTGTTCAGGACCGCGGAGAGGATATGCAAATCGGGATCATAGTCAGCGATTGCCTGGACAATGTCTCCATCAGTAATAGTGATCAGACTGTCGGAGATGTCGGTCGAATTCTGGAGAATGGAGCGGCGGATGGACTCCTTGGTAATCTGCCCAGAGACTAGTAGCCATTGGAAGACGTTGGGGGGGAAGAAATCTACCCTAAGAGGACATGTGGCTTGGCCTTTCGACGAGGATCCTGGCTTTGAGAAGAGGAATATTTTCCCCAGAGCGTAGAGTGCCTGTTGACGATGAAGCTGTCCTTTCAAGTCAGGAGTCTTCTGAGACAGCTGCCATTTTGGCAAATGGTCATTGTTAAGGATTGGTGCGTCGAGCATGTCTATTTCATTCCCTTCCAAGGTATCGTCGTGCACTCCGTTTGTGAGTAAAGGTTTATCGACTCCATTGAGAGTCGGCGACGGGTTTGAAAGGTTCCCGTCGCTGTCTGACGTCGCGACGAATTCAATATTCAGCTCTTTGGCCAGTCCTTTTTCGAACTCTGCAATCTTTCCCTTGGAGGCATATTTGTCCAGTTTCTGTACCTTCTTTTGCCATTCATCATGCCGATTTTCGCCTGAAGAAGGCTGCAGAAAGGAACCCGAAGCTCCAGATACTATGCCTTTACCGATGGAATCTACAAGACGAGTGTGCTCTGCCTTTCTCCGCTTGCGAGTGAATGTGCCAGTGAGTTGGAAACCCAGCAGTTCGTGATTGTGCAGGGCTATGATTATTCCATTCTCGCCAGAATACGAGACCAGAGTAGGATGCCCGGCATTGCCCTCAACTGCGGCGACATTGTGTTTTCTCTTCTTTGATGGGCTTAATGGGCTCGCCAAACCTGATATGTGCTGAAGGGAAACGACCGCCTGTACAGAGTGATAGCGAACATCAAACACTGCGCATGACTGTGATGACGCCGCAAATACAAGTTCAGATGAAATTCGCTGGAAAGACTCAATGGCAAACCCTGGAGCGCTGAGTTCCGAAAAGACTTTGGGTACAGTCCCAGAGAAATCACAGGAGACAAGGGTCTGATCCGCGAGCTGATGAAGGATGCCGGTGGCCGCGTGAAGAGAATATGTCGCCTTGGATGTGCTCGACCCAGACCGAGAAAATGGGGCGGGAACGTGCCAGCGGTGTAGATGCTGGACAGGGGGAAGCATCGATGTAATGGCATCTAGGGATCGTGGCCGCAGTTGGTATAAATCTAAAGCCCTGGCGTTGCTAGAGGCTCGTGAGAGAACGCACAAGACTCCAGTCAAATCTAGGAGCTCTGAATCGTGTTCCGAAGGCGGGCAGAGGTTGGCCGCGATATCTTCCCTGCCTTTGAGCAAGCCATGCAGCACCTGTCTCGCAGTGGCCAAAGTGACGTGTTCCACCACTATGTCTTTTTCCCCGTGGCTTCTGCTTTGCGACAAGGTCTCCAAGGGTGCCTCCCACCTTATGGTCGCGAGGTCGGCCGAGAGGCAAAGCGCGTGTCCTGTCTCGAAAATGGCCAGTACATCGTGATCGCTACTCTTTGATGCACTGGACAAAGAGGTCGGCAGTGTGTTGAGTGATACGATGCTGTCTGTCCGATCGATAATGGTATGCGCAGTCCTAACCGTATCCGCTGCGGCGTCCCTTTTCACCTCTTCGGCGAAGCACACCAATTGTGGTTTCTCGCCAGAAGAGGGGGATATGGTTGAAACGTATGTGAACCGAAACGAAGGTGCTCTCGACGGAGCCTTGCGGTATATCGAGCACGGGGCTGTGGTGAAGGAGGTCTGCGGGGGCACTGCATATGAAGTGACAAGCTGCGGGTTTTGGAGCTTCAATGTTGTTAGACCAGGGCTTGAAAATAGGGTAAATTGCTGCCTACACTGTAAATGAAGATTCCTTCGCCGTCTATGCCCACAGAAACTTCTGTCCTCTTCCTCTTTCGGGACCCACTGATGCTGCAGACGCTGGCTGCTTGGGTGCGTCCACTGGTCGAGTCTAGTGGCCGTGGTAACAAGGCCAATGTGAAGGGGGCGCCAATTTCGCCGTTTGACGACATGATATTTGCCAGACCGAGACTGTGTTAGTCGCCGAATGTCTGCGTGGGCCGTCGAGTGCAGGCGCTGTTGCTGTGGTGAAGTCGGTACAATCGATAGCGACGACCATAATTTTTCGAGCGCCAAGATTTCGGCTTCGGTGGAGTTGTTAGCGTCTTGGCGTTAATCGTGGACGCGGTCGCGCACGCGTGTGACGTTCTCGCGTCGAATGCAGTCGGCCGCGCCTTCACATCTGAAAGCCACTCTCTTCACACGACCCGTCTTTTTAACAGTACGAATCCTGAATCACTGGATTCCCATTGCTGCGACCATGCGCCCTTAGATCTGCTCTGTAAATGGCTTCTGCTGCGGTGCATCCCGCCATGAACTTTGAGGGCAAGAAGAGCATACACCCATTCTTTACCAAGCCGACCAGTATGCGGGGCTCCTCGAGATGAGAGGCTTAGCTTATGTTGCTCTAGAAAATCAATTGTCCGAAACCGAAGTGACCTCAAACGACGCACACCTGGACGAGGTGAATAGCGATCCCAATTTCGAGCAGCCAGATCCAGACGTACAAACAGACACGGGACGCAGGAAGCGAGCTAGAAAGGCGGAGAAAGAGGGCGTGAGACTGAGAGGACAAGCAGCCCTAGATGCATTCACGCGACCAGTCAATGGCCGCACCGCCGACGTTCTTGCGCTCGCCGGTCAGCCATCGTTGGAGGAGGAAGTAAACGATGACAGAAGGAAACGAAGGAAGACGGAGTCGCCGCCTGCACCACAGGGTGATACGGCACCAATAGATCCCAGACACAGCATAGAGGATTTGGGATGGCAAGAGCAGTTAGAGGCTGAGGCCGGCAAGGACCATTCGTACGCCACGAAGTCTCCGTCGCCTCCACTTTTGCAGCCTGATGAGGACCAATCGTCAAAGGACTCGGAGATTGCGAGTAAAGCGAGGATTATCGGTCCCGATTCTGAATCGATCTCGAAAGGTCCACCGAAAGCTGCAACGCCAAAGAAGCGGGTTCTAAAAGTCACCAAGAACGGGAAACTTCTCTCCTCGCCAACAATAGCGGCTCCTGAATCGGCTACCTCCAACAGCCCTAGACGGAAGCGAGAAAGGAAACAAACGAAAATACGACCGAGTCCTACGGTGACTGTGATCAAGTATGGGACTGATGCGACAACTCGACGTATTCTAGGCCAAAAGATTCAGGATATTCTAGAAGGCAGGAAACAAGACGTCGCGCTACCGATAGCGCCAGCCAAAGTCCCTCCAAAGCCATTGGGACCTTCCAAGCCAACGCATCCATTCTTTATGGGGAAAGCAGCTGCAAAGAATGTCGATGAGTCTCCTATACCTTGTGCGCCGAGGATATCGAGACCAAGTGCAATCACCCCGGGCAAACTGAGAGCCGAGAGTCGTTCTCATAATTCTCCAGCCTCCATTCCTGTTTTTGGGCCTATCGCTGGAGACAACCGCGCTGCCAAACATGCAGGCCTGAAGGAGGCCCCATGGCCGTCAAAAAATAATGTCCACGTTCGCAACATCGAACATCAAGATCCAGAATTTGAATGGGAATCCCGATTGAATACGAATGATCCGATGACAAAGGCACGGAAGCTGAAAGCAACGGTGACTTTTGTGCCGCAGCATGAAGATCTCATTGCCAAATGCTCCCAGCAGGTTCGCTCAGCCATTCAGATGAATGAAACTGAACACAGCCTCAAGAATTTGGAAAATGTTCGCCTTCCTACTCGATTGCTCACAACTGGTTTCGATATGCAAGAAAGGATACGTCATCAAGTCACAGCGGCGCTTCCTCGAGATGATGATCTAAAAGACCAACCAAGTAGGACGCATCCCGCTCTCATATCGCTATTCAAGGACATTGAGCACACGTTGACGCCCTTTGATCTGGGAGTTTGTGAAAGTAAATCTTGGGTCCAAAAGTACGCCCCGACGAGTGTGTCACATGTTCTTCAGAGTGGAAGGCAGACTGTCGTTCTCCGAGACTGGCTTGAGAACCTCACAGTCTCATCAGTCAATAGCAGACAAGATCGAGCAAAAATTACTGTTGGAGCTGACGCGAGGAAACCGGCAAAGAAGAAGCGCAAAAAGGCGGAAGATTGTTTTATCGTTTCCGACGACGACCAAGAAGAGGACGAGGAGATGGTGGAAATGTCGGGTAGCGAAGATTACGGACGCCCTGAGTGGGGATTTTCTCAGCCAAAGTCCTTGAAGAGGCCAAGAATGGTGCGCAATCAAAATGTCATCATATTGAGTGGGCCCCATGGATGCGGCAAGAGCGCCACAGTCTATGCAGTAGCGAAAGAGTTGGGATTCGACGTGTTTGAGATAAATTCCGGTAGTCGGCGGTCTGGGAAAGATATCCAAGACAAGGTTGGGGACATGACCGAGAACCATTTGGTCAATCAAAAGCACGAAAAGAGTGCTGTCCCTCAAGACCAGGCGCTCGGTGAAGAAGCGGACAACGAACGGATAAGCAAAGCATTCCAGGACGACTTGGCCAGTGGCCGGCAAGGTACCATGGCTTCATTCTTCTCATCGAAACCGAAATCTGGAAAGAATTCGAAGCCGCAACCAAAGACCATTCCTACGCCAAAACCCAAAGCAACCGCCTCTGCCGCTCAGTCTACTCTTCTAGCATCCGCGCCAAAGTCTCAGAAACAATCGTTGGTCCTATTCGAGGAAGCTGACGTTCTTTTCGACGAAGACCAGCAGTTCTGGTCCCACGTCCATAAGCTTGCCTCCCTGTCGAAACGGCCCATCATCATCACCTGCACCAACGAGTCTCTCATCCCAATGCACGAGCTGCCCTTGGCAGCAGTCCTACGACTAGGTCCGCCTCCAACCGACTTGGCTGTAGACTACCTCCTGCTGCTAGCGGCGCGAGAAGGCCATCTTCTCCAACGAAGGGCAGTCAAGGACTTGTTTAGGCGTAGTGAAAACGATCTCCGCGCTAGTATCACGGAGCTAAACTTTTGGTGTCAGATGTCGATTGGTGATCGGAAAGGAGGTCTTGAATGGATCTACCAACGATATCCACCAGGAAAAGACGTTGATGAGCATGGTCGTAATCTCCGCGTAGCCAGCGAAAATACCTACCAGTCGAGCATGGGATGTGTGTCTCATGATGTCGCCGTGAGTGCTAAAAGCACTGGCTTCGACGAGGACGAAGAGATAAGCAGGCAAATGTGGACAAGCTGGTCCCTCAACCCAGACAGATGGACTGAAGCGCACAACGAAGCCACACTGTCTGATGGAACAAACTCAAGCAGGCCCTCTAGTACTCTGGCTATTCTGGAGCAACTCGATTGCATGTCGGACTCGGCTAGCGCGGCCGATATCTACTGCCGGATTGGTCTTCCATCATATAACGATCATGCACTGGAGCCTACCGATCCTACTCTACCGCCCATGTCGAGCAGAGAGCGTTTGAATTACACTGAAGCAGCCCCAGTCCTTCAGACAGATCATGTCTCGGACTTTTCCGACTTGGACACCAAGTTACACATACAAACCCATCTCCAGATTCAACGTGCGTTCAATCTGGAAGGGACCGCAGTCGCTCGAGGAAAGACTGTCGTTGATGAAGACGGTCTCGTCAAAGCTGTTTTGAAGCGCAAGCGCGACGTCCGCACGAAGAAGTCACTCACATGGCCTGACTTTTCTGAAGCGTTCGATATTCTCGCGTCGCCTCCGGCGACCACTTTCGCCGTGTCAACGGCCTACCAACTCGCTCCATCGTCGTTTGATCGCACATTCCGCATCGTGGTGGAGGACCTTGCGCCGTATGTCCGCAGCATCGTTGCACACGAGCTCCGTCTTGATGCCCAAAGACTTCGGCTCGGAAACCTCCTATCTGAAGGCGGCACTGGCAAACGTGGAAGAACGACTCGTGCAAGTCGCGTAGCCCTGGAAGGCGGCAGGCGCGAGACGAAGAGAAGAGAGAATTGGTTTGACAAGGATTTGAACAGGACATTAGCAATGGGCACAGCCGGGGACAGCTGGGCTGGGCTTGGTGCTGTGGGGCATGAGAACGAATCTGTGTCTGCGTCGATGACAGGCGAGAGCCTCGTGAGCACGCAAGAAGACATGATGGAGTAGACGCGGCGTATTGGGGATGTAGGAGGGTTTTATCTTGACAGCTTTGCACGGGACTGGAGCATGATTGAACACGGTTTAGCATATTCAAGGCATATCATGATCGTACTTTTGGGCGGGTATCTAGCAGCATTTCTATCATATCCAGTCGCATCTGCGCGACGCAGAGACAATAGCATATCGTTCCCATCCGAACGCCTACCCATACCCTGTTTGGCTATGCTCTGTCATCTCCATTCTCAAAGTCTTTTTCCTCTCCCTCCCCGATATCCTCAAAGCAGCTCATCCTCCTGCTCAGCCGGCAACGGCACATTCGCCGGCATCACCACCACATCCTTGACCTCTCCACTAACTTCCGGCATCACCGCCATGCCATTGGCCTCTGCACCATCCATCTCTTCATCACTCACCCACTCCCTCCCGCCACCCTCCTCTCCTTCCTCTCCCTCCTCCCCCAGCACCTCGAACCCCTTCTTCCTCTTCACCTCGTTGACCTCGTCCCACCCCTTCTTTCTCCCCCGCCCCTTCTTCTCATTGCCCACGCTCCGCTGCACCTTGACCTCGAGCTTGTCCAGCGCGTCGGCCGCCTTTTCAATCGATTTCAGCTGCCGCAGGCGTTTCTGCCGCTTTATGGGCTTGGACTTGGATTTGGTTATACCAGAGGAATGGGCGGCGAGGACGTGCGGTTTCGTGGCGGTTGGCGATGTTGTGCGTGGAGTGGGTTTGGAGGATTTGGGGATTTCCAGGGAGGGGGAGGCGCGGCGGGCGGCGCGGGAGTGGATTGAGGTTTCTGGGGGCGGTTAGGGAGGAGGGTTGGGGGTTGGGAGCGGAGGGCTTACGGCGCTTTTTTGTCTTTGCGGTTTTGGCCATTTTGGTGGTGGGGTTGAGGGTGGTGGATTGAAGATATTCGCGCAGGCGAGTTGGGGGGAAAGTATGGTGAATTTATTCTTGTGCGCTCAGAGAAATTTGCCGGCGTCTGTATTTCATCTGTCGACTGAAATCTGGCCAAAATGTTTGGTGAAAGTCGCCCAAGATTTCTAGATATCGATAGCTCGGTCTTGGCATTGATTTCACACGCGGCGCGGAAGTCTGACGGTCAAACCCCGACGTACACTCACCCTCACGCGCTCCACAAACACGTCGCCTGCCGCCACCTTCGCTCCGTCTTCTCACGCCCTCCTCCTCTCCATGTCGCATAAAAGCCCAACACCAGCGCGTTTGGTCTGTCCCACATCGCAGTGTATGCGTTGGCCAAAAGGTTGAAGCAACCCATCCCCAGCATCCTCATCTACGCGCACCCTCTCCGACATTTGCTCGACAACCTTGTAGACACGCAAATTTACAAAGCAATGACCAGTCCGTATTCTAACGATCGCGCAAAGGACGCCTTTCAGCGGTACCCTACCGAAAGCCCTCTCTGGTCCGCGCTATTGGCTTCTCTGGTTGGCGCATACGCTCTCTTTAAAGCTGCTGAGCTTCTCGGATACCCCGTCTGGCTCTGGTTACACCAGATTACGGAAATCATGCTTGAACGCCCAGCCGTTCTCGTAAAAGCCTTATCAGGACATGACGCAAACTCCCAGGACACGAATCACGAGGGCAGTACAATGCTCACCAAGTTTGGTCTGAAAAGCACAGGGCTGTTGAAAAAGGGAGTGCGTGGTGTCACAAACGGCTGGTCTAAGAGCTACAGCGACGCGCCTGCGGGCTTGGGCAACTACGACAACTCCTGCTACCAAAACAGCATTGTGCAAGGCCTCGCATCTCTCCCTTCGCTCCACGAATACCTCTCTCGAACAGTCGTCGAGTTCCCGGGTCTTGATAATAGCACAACTAGCGGCGCTCTCCTCGACATCATCGATAATCTCAATAGTCCCACGAATCTCGGGCAGCATTTTTGGATACGAGGGGTCTTGAAGTCGATGAACACCTTTGAGCAACAGGATGCCCACGAGTACTTGTCCAAGGTTATGAGCGCGTTGCACAGCGAGATGAACAAGGAATTGAATAGTAAGAGGCGCTCTACGGCGTCCTGGCTATCAGCTCTGGAAACCGTGAGTGGCTTACAGGCAACCATAGGTGAAGAAGAGTCGCAGATGGAAACCGGTGATGATACCAACGAAAGATCCGCGAAGCGACGCCGGTTGGATTACCCCGACTCGTTCCCGTTGGACGGCCTCCAAGCCCAGCGTGTAGGATGCTTGCAATGTGGATACACAGACGGTCTGAACATGATTGAGTCGAATTGTCTCACTGTTCAGCCCGGTTCTACTTGGCTTTCGGATATTCGCGATTGCATCAACGAGAGTACCAACATGGAGAAAATCGAGGGTGTCGAGTGTCCGAAATGCACACTCCTCGATAGGAAGAGGATGTTGGTAGAATGGGTCTCTAGGCCAGACTTTCCGTTCAAAGCCGATTTCGACAAACGCTACCGCGATATAGAAGAAGCGCTTGAAGATGAGGCCTTTGACGATGACACGTTGATCAACAAGTGTAAGATCCAGAAGGAGTTTTGGGCGAGGACCGTCAAGTCAAAACAAGTTGTATTTGGCCGCCCACCAAAAGCACTCGCCCTTCACGTCAACCGGAGCATGTACGACATGTTTGGACATTTAAACAAGAATCGTACAAAAGTGGACTTTCCAAAGGTTCTTGATCTTGGGCCATGGGTTCTTCCCGACGGGGACTGGGAGAAGGATCCTAACATATCGCTGGTACGAGGGCTGAAAGACGATGGAACGAAGCTGCCAACGCGAAAGGTACGTGACTCTTGCGGCGAAGAATATGATGGTGCCAAAGTCGGGCCCGTATCCAAGACCACAAGAAGAGAGGTCGTCGCTATTCCCAGCGCTGTAACTGACTCTTTCCAGATTTTGTACCGACTCTGTGCCGTCGTAAAACACTTTGGCCAACATGAGAATGGTCACTACATATGCTACAAACAACGCCGAAGCGTCACAAAGCCAACGAATGATGAGCCGGCGGAGGTTACAGACGAGCAAGTCAATGAGCGATGGTGGAAATTCAGTGATGTAGACGTCACCGAAGTTTCCGAGGGTAATGTCTTCGGCACTGGAGGCTACCACAGTGGCGATGTTTTCCTGGTGTTCTACGAAAGGATTCACGAAGACCCGCCGCCCGAACCGACAACGAATAACGACACGGCTTCTGCTGATCCCATCAGCGAGGCTCCGACAAACAAGGTCGACGGCTCAGACGATTCTGGAGAGTCGGACGCGAACATGGAGATTGCGGAGTTTCTCGAAAGCCTCCAGCAGGGGACAGATAACGGGACGCCGCCTCGCGTCTCTGTTTCGCCCGAGCCCGGGGACAGCGAGATGTCTGATAACGAAGCCCAGCCCAACGCCTTCGCTTCACTGGAACCTGGGGATAGCGAGATGTCTGAAAACGAAACGCGATCACACGTCTCCATTTCGCTCGAGTCCCAGGACAGCGAGATGTCTGAAGCAGAAACGGTCTTACATGAGGATTCCGTGGGCACTCCTTCCACTCAACTTACATCTGATGACGAAATTGACGTGGAGACAAACACAGTAGAAGACCCACAGCTTAAACATGATGCGCAGAGACTAGTACATCCACCGCCATCCCCCCAGCTTATGAGGTCGGGAGATTCGCCACGGAGAGGGCAGGGAGGGGCCGCGAATCGTCCACGGTTCACGGAGACGTATTGAGTGACGACACACATTCTTGGTTAACTTTAGCGTTGCATGGCATGGGTAGTACCCCGGGATGGAGGCGTTGGGAACCTGTTGTCGGCGAGCCAGGTTATCGGTCGAAATGGAAGGTGGGATTTTGTTATGCACTTTATTAGAAGCAAGCAGCATTGCATTATTGCATAACGTTATCATGATATTGTGTTTGCGAGCCATGTGTGAAGTTGGATGAGGAGATAAGTGATCGTTGTGCATTCGACGAGCCGCAATGAGGAGTCTTGTATGTCTTTCCTTCGATACATGCTCGCAGCGGGCTAAGTACTAGGCTAGGAGATCTAGGTTTCGTAGCGTGAAGACCCCCATACTATCAAAATTGAACGTTCTATCCGTCACCTATAAAGAGAAAAATTAAGGTTGCTCATAGGTTTAGAGGAAGGACATCTGATTTCTTCCAGGAATGGCCGGATGTCGAATTTCCAGATAGATGATTGAGCAAAAATGCAAAAAAAAAAAAAAAAAAAAAAGACAAAAAGAAAGTCAGAGTCAAATTGACCATGCCAGGGGTCGAACCTGGAATCTCTTGATTACTGCGTTATCGTAGTCAAGCGCCTTGCCATTGGGCCACATGGCCCGAAGGACCTGATTTATTTAAATTTGGACGTATTGAGATTAATATAGTACTACAAAAAGATGACAGCATATACAAGAGACATAATCTGTCTTCTGCACGATATGTGCGCTGCAAACGAAGCGGGGCGCACACGCCAACCCCACTGCAGGTGCCCGCACGGTGAAACCGACGGTAGCCGAAAACGAGGCGGATCGTATGCATTAAGCCGACAATAGCCGAAAAACCTGAGGTTTGAGTGTTTGAGCCGGCGATAATCGAAAACGAGGCAGATTGAACGTTAAAGCCGACAGTGGCCGAAAATCAGTGGATTGAGCACTACAGTTATTCTACAGCCATTTCCCAATCCAAACGCTTCTCATGACTTGTCTTTCATCTCGCGCAGCGCGCGCATCACCTCGACCGGCTCGGTCTGCCCGACGACTTTGTGGATCTCTGGGTCGGCGACGCGCATGAAGACGTTGTGTTGCTGTTCGACGCGTCAGTAACTTTCACAAATGCAAGCAAAGCTGGACTTGCCTTTTCGTCACCGATTGTGAATTTTCCCTGCGTTTCTTTGTTTGCTTGGCTGTAGTCGTCGAGCCGCTTGATGGCGTCGTTGTTCAGCACCTTCTTCGCGAAGCGCACGTTGCCTTTGGTGTACTCGTGGCCGGGGAACACTTTGGTGTCGTCGGGGAGTGAGCCGAGAGTCTCGTTTAGCGCTTTATGCATTTCTTTTGCGTTGCCTTCGAAGAAGCGGCCGCAGCCGCCGATGAACATAGTGTCGCCGGTGAAGACGGCCTTGTCGGGGCCGTCCTCGAAGAAGAAGCAGATGCTGTCTTGGGTGTGGCAGGGCGTGTGGAGCGCAGTCACTTTGATGTCGCCAATGTTGAAGGTGGAGTTGTGGTCGGGCGTTGTGGTGACCTTGGTGCAGTCCTTGCCGCCGATGATGGGGAGTTGGAAGTGTTTGAGCTGGAACGTCAGTGAACAGACTCGGTATCTCGAGGAGCTTGGCCTACTATTTCGACATTACCACCTGCGTGATCGTGGTGGATGTACGGATGTCAGTCCCAGTTGTTTGGTTATTGCAGGTTCGTATCTTACTGATGTGTGTTGATGATCTTGGAAAGCTTAATTGAGCCGCTCTCTGTCTTTTCCTTTAGAACTGGCAGGACTCTGTACTTTATTTAGCTTCTAGCAGTATTATCATCGTCTCCACATACTCGGGTGGGTTTGCAGGGTCAATGATGACAGCTTCTTTCGACTTGTCGTCCGTTACAAGGTATGCATAGTTGTTGCCAGTCCCCTCCCCTATTCTAATGCATCAGTCCTGTTCACCGAATACATGGAGGTGCTCGTACACATAGGAATCGACGAGATATGCATGGCGCGCGCACTGCTTGGCTTCATGGCCTTAGCTCCATACATTCTCCTTATCATGTCGGGCCGCTACTTACTCGTGCAATTGAGCTGAAAAAGGGCTGTATTGACGTCCGTTTCAAGACGGCTGCGAGTAAGCTCATAAGAACGATACTGATGAAGAATCGCTGCCGAGTTGACGGAATCATAAAGCTATTATGCGAGGAGCTGCCTCGGATGACGTTTTGGTACGCGGAGTTAATCTTATCACCACGTGCAAAGAGATCGGCGAAATTTAGGCGCTGGGCTCCGCTCCCTGTTGAACCAGCCATCCATCATCAACTTTTTTTTATGTACCATTATTTCATCTGTGCCGTCGCCAGCTATTAATTCGACTGTCCTCTGCAATACTTTTGCTACATTCATCGAATAAGCTTTCTAGATCCTCCATAAGCCCCAGTCCAAGTCGGGCCCATCAAGAAAATGAATGGTCTATCTGTCGTCCATCTGAATTGGCATGGAAGCAGAGTTGCGTGTGAAACTGTTGCTCGCCTGCCTGAAGGGAGGGCGTGCGTTAACCAATGGTAACCAATTGGCCGCGAGACAGTGACTGCGACCCTCAAGCGCGCCAACGGTAAACGGGCTTTCATTGTCTGAGACCGCGACTTTACCAGTGTGCCCCTTCCACAGAAGCCCCTAACAACACACCCCTTTCCATCTTCCAAATTGATTCTTCGAACTTCGACCACCTTGAGGCACGATGCCACCAGCATTAAAGCGTGATGAGCGCCGACTTGGCCAACGACAAGAGCTTAATCGCCGGCACCCTAACTCTGCCAATCAACCGCAATCTTATGATCAACCCCAAGCGCATCCAGAACTGTCAGGCCAAGACCAAACTCTATACAAACTCCCAACGTATCGATATCCTCACACCTTGAGCTTCATCAATGACTTCACCCCTGAGGCAGAGGGCAAGATGGTCTGGGATTTCAAGCATGTACCGATAAACCAGACATCATGTAGGGATGGCGAAATTCCGCTCGCAAAGACTTTCAAGGCCAGCTTTGACGACGAGGCGAGCAGTGGAGAGAAAGACCAGGGTGGCTGGGGAGCATACGTTCTTGACCTGTAAGCCAATAATCCTTCATGATGGCGTTGTCAACGCTGACTTGTACTTTTAGTGCAACAATGGGCTTTGGATGGGCTGCGAAGAAACTCGGCTTTGGCACCCCAAATCTCGACAAGGTTCCAGTCCATCAATCCCATGCGATCAAGCGACGTCGCAGCGGAAAGCCCGTGGCTAACAATGCCCAAGTCACTCTTCTTCACTCACTAGGACAGCGTAATGCAGACGATTCATCGGATGATGGCACCCCTTGTAAAGGGCGTCCATCTAAACACCGTAAAATTGCAAAGGACTTTTCGAAGTGTATTCGGAATGGTGGAGGAAGTAGCGATTTTCTTCCTCCTGAGATTTTTGACCATACCTCCGACACAGAACCTGAGAGTGAGGACGAAGAGAAGATGCAAAGGTATCTGCGCAAGCCGAAAGAGAACCCTCGCCCCATCGAAACAGTGTTCGGTCCCGGTGTGATTGTTTTCCGCTCTTTTGGGGGGACCCTTCACGCACAGCTTCCAGAGCGAGTCGATGAGATTGCCACGTTTTCTCAGGACCTCAACGGCCGCAACGATGCAGGAAATTTCTGCATCATCTCCATGCCAAGTACCGCGTGAAGGCCGAGGCTGGGATGCAGGATGGTAAGACGCGATAGCGTATGCGGACTACTTCAACATAAGTCCGCTTCTGATTCACCGAGCTTACTTTGCCTCATTCTTTCATTACTGAGAAATCTTGCAATTACGAAGGGAACCAAGCTCTACCAACTCCCGGTCCTGCACCTGAGCCAGACCAACAAGCTCCAAAATTCCATGCGGCTATTAAAGCATCGAAGCTTGTGTCTGGAAGATGCATTTGGAGAGCTTTAAGTTCCTTTCGAAATCAGAACCAAAGCGGCCCAGACTCGAAGTCGTGGTGAGATTCCACGTGGAAGACCGTTCAGCAACTATGCTCACGATTACAAATGAGAATGTCCATTCATTAATACCTGGCTGGACTTTCACAGCGTATGGAAGGTACATCTTCTGACACAAGCAGAAGGACATGTCACAGCCGTAGGCTTATCGTCCACAGAGGCTTTGGGGGAGCTTTCTGTGCAAGTAGTCAAGCAAATCCAGATATCAATATCAACACATACTTCCTTGTTCTCCTTTGGCCTTTTACAATTTGTCCAGTCTGCTTCCGGACCTCACATGCTACAGACATCAAGAACAGCGGAATACTTCTAGAGGTGAGTCACTTCTGGGATTTCTGACATGCGCCATGTGCTAAGAAAAGTGTACTACGAACGAGCATTCATGCCAACATTGCGCAAGGATCTTTGAATTCGTTTCAAACTCGATACCCTTCACCGTTTTGCGGATTCATGATGCTGACAGGGGGCGTTTTCCCCTGTACGCAGATACGCGTACTCCAGTCCCGATCCTTCGAGGTCCGGCAGTTGGACTCATTAATGGGCCCCGCACATTGCCAATCTTTGTCTCAGAACAAGGATCGATGCGTGCAGTCATTCCATGCTGCTTGGATCAGTCGGCCAGCTCGAGAATTGGGCCATCCATAGTCCCTCGTTCAATCTTCAGCTCACTGTCTTTCCTTCATTATTTATCGGAACAACGCTACCAGTACAATGCCGACCTTTGCTCCAAAGTACACCTTATTGGCCGAAGATGGGGAAATGTCATCAGACCCTAAATACCGAAGAATATGGAAAGCTTCAACGCTCTCCGCCTTGCAAGTGCTCTACCACCTTTCGCTTCATATCACTGTTTTCATCCTTCTATTTCTCCTATGGCATGCAGAACATCGAACCCTTCCAACACCAAGCCTACTCGCCTCGGAGCTCTGTAAGTACATGTGCTCCTAGAATAACGACGACTCACATCAAAAAGCATCCGCTGCCGAAGCCGTCGAGTACGAAACAACATACTTCAACCCAAGCGGCTTCTCCCCAGTCAAGCTACCCCTAACTCCCTACGAAGGCCCACCCAGCCCCTCGTCAAACTCCGCCTGGCATGATCTGTACGATGTCGGCATGTACGTCCTTAACAGCAGCGCCTACACTTCTCTTGGTCTCCAGACAGCCGAGCTCATCGACCAACCCGGCAACTATCTCATCACTCTCGAAGTATTCCACCAATTGCACTGCCTAGACTACATTCGGTTAGCCGCGTACGCCTCACACAACCACAAACACACTCATCATGAAGGCGAGAGTGAGTGGAGCAAGGAGAAGCATTTGAGTCATTGCGTAGACTACTTGAGGCAGGTTTTGATGTGTCACGGCGATTTGACGCCGATTTCGTTGGTGAGGAGGGACGGGGTAGCGAAGGGGGAGCCACCGTATAGACCAGATTTTAGTATTAGGCATACGTGTCGGAGGTGGGAGAAGATTTGGGAGTTTGCGGAGAGGGGCAATACGTCGGGATTTGGTGTTGCTTGATTGCGTAAATTAGCATGTAATGGGATACTTTGGTTCGAATTGTGCACGGCTGGACGCGGACCAGGTTTAATCTTTGTTCCAGTCACAGTCATGCGGCATAAGCGTACTAGGAAAAGAAAGTAAGTGCTGTGTTCGTTTTCGTTCATTCCTACGTTATTTCACAGGGCGTCAACAAGCATGACATGGCGGACTTCCACTCTGGTATAAGCCCAGAACGAGCATTCTCGCATATTCAACGCATGGAAGCAAATTCTGTTTTTGTCATCGTTCAATTTTCTGCTATTCTACTCGCAACAATCTCAACTCCGCTATGCTACTTCACTGTCAATCGCACCAACCCGCCTCCCCAACTCATTCATGTCGCAACGAGCTACTTCGCCTCACTGGCCGCTCCATCATCACGCGAGTACGAAGCGTAGATGTGGAATTGAGCTTTTGGCCTACGTTAGTCATTTTGTCCCTCTCTTCGTACATTTGACGAAGACTTACGATCTGCTTCAGCTTCCGCTTCAGCTTCACGGGCAACGTTGCTGACTTCGACAGCAGCTCCAGCAGCCGGTGCAGGAGCAGCCCAGGTGGCGGCGATGGCGAGAGCCATAAATGTGAAGACGGTCTTGAAAAGCATGTTAATGATTGGTAGATTGATTGAATTGACTTGAAAGTAAGTACTGGTATGATGCGCTGTTTGGTGTTGAAGACTGGGAGCGATTCAGACTTGATTATATACCCATCAAGATGACAACAGGAAAGGTTTTCGCAAAGATCCAACGTTTTTCTTAGTCTATCATTTGTCGAAATGGACTCAGGATCGGACACCGCGTCGAGCTAGGTTTCTATTCCAGTCTTGCGACGTGATGCATCGTGTCGGAGGTCAAGAATCCAAGTCTTTGAGACGAACCGACCCAAGAGCTCGAGACACTTGATTCCTCTGGATACCGAAATGAGACTTCAAACATGGTGAAACGAGGCGCAACAACCGCGAGGCGTTCCTGCGGGGGTACAAACTTGCGCGTTTACTCCGGTCTGCGGAAAAAGGATTCGCATACAGCATGTTGATTATCGCTAGAGGTATGAAAAGCCTTGTCGAAGGATCTGTTGGATGCCTCTTTTTTTGATCGCCTCCAGCTTTCAAGAAATAAGCGCTGGTATCACATCTGCTTCAGATAAGGAAGTCATACCGTTTCTACCGACCTTCAAGCCATCGCTTGATTGCATCACTTCATCGCCTCAGCTTTCCTCTCAAGTCCCGCCAGATCTCGTAGAAACTTTCTCTCCCGCTCTTTTGTCCAAATCGAAATAAAAAATTGACAATTTCTTGATCATGAAGCATGCAGAGCGAGACAGCACAGAGTACCAAGACAGCTCTACAGATCATCTACTGCCGGATCATGAACATGGCATCTTCCCCATCTCAAGAGACACCAGCGCGCGAGATCAAAGATGGTGGCGACGTATCAGCATCACGAACCTCATAATCCTTTCAATAAACTCCATTCTTCTCATCTATCTAGTCAAGCAAGCTGCAGTCCTGCCTCACAGCAGCAATCCCTCTTCCCAAACGCCAAGTGCAATTAGAAAGCACGAACTAGGTCAGATACTCTCTAAACGCCCTCTCCAGGTCTAACTTCACCAGTCCCTGCCGCAGAAGCAATCGAATACGAAGACGTCACCTTTTCCGACAGCGGCTTCGACGCCCGCCACAACATCCCCAACATCTTCGAAGGCCCGCGCACACCCGCCCAAGACGAGGCCTGGATGAAACTGACTACCGGTCCTCCTGCCAACTCCATCCTTCAATCCAAACGCTGACAATATACTACAGTGGGCTTCGTATCACTATCTGCAGAACAAAACCAAGCTCTCACAAACACCACCGCCGAGTCCGTCACGCACCCAGGCACTTACCCCGTCGCACTAGGCGTGTTCCACCAGCTGCACTGTCTCGTAAGTACACCGACTCACAGAATCCGGCATGTATTTAATGTGTGTGAGAA
The DNA here is from genome assembly GCA_010093805.1 of Polyplosphaeria fusca. Taxonomy (NCBI): domain Eukaryota; kingdom Fungi; phylum Ascomycota; class Dothideomycetes; order Pleosporales; family Tetraplosphaeriaceae; genus Polyplosphaeria; species Polyplosphaeria fusca. The sequence continues at coordinate 237,439 of ML996124.1, read as the reverse complement.
TTACCTACGCATCCAACTCTTTCCCTCGATCCAACACCAGACTCCTGCGAATCGCAGACGCCACGACGAGCATCCCGCCAACGGGGAAAAGGAGAACGCGGCACAGGTCGAGAAGCACACGCGTAAGCCCCTCCCTCACGGAATTAGTCAAGCTTACTGATTTTGATATTAGGGCATTGTCTTGATTATTTGCGCCAGGTGGTGCAGTGTCATGGAGATGTCACGCCGCTGGTCGTGTTTTATCAGGAGGAGAGGGGGAATTATGCGTTCGATCATGCAGTGACGCATAGTTGTAGGAAATTTGAGAGGATTTATGAGTGGGCGGTGGAGCATGGGGCGGATATACATATTGAGGGGTGACGGAAGAGAGGGGGAGGAGCGTCGGGAAGGAGAGGGGGGAGTTGATATGAGCATCTTATGTGTTATGGCTAAGATAGTGGGAATAAGTGAGGTTCTTTGTCGAGGCTTTTAGTCCTTGCGCATATGAATCTGACAACATGATTTGACGTTGATTTCACAGTATTGCTGTAAAAGAATTTCTGAATGGCGGAGCAGCGAACTGGAGATTATGCATTGATATCTCTACAGCATCCAGCCTTGGGAGAATAATCCTGCTAAGTGTCCACATGGACGCTATCCTCACTGTGCGGTATTCTCCTGGCATTCGAACCACGTGGAATGTCATATTTCATATCATGACATCCTGATGTGTCTCCCCGACATGGAAAGGTTGTTATCCCCGAGAAGCGTGCTCTCCTTGCTGCGTTATTGCTGCTTAAGCTCTCCAATGATGCCACTTCATTTCTTGCCCTTCTTCTTTTTCTTTCCCCCACCTCCACCACTAGGCTTCTGTTCTGACGTATCCTCCAGCTTTATCTGCCCCTCAAGACTCGGTGTCGCGATATCCTCTCCCGCCGCTGCTGCACTTTGATCCTCCTTAATTTCCGGAAGCGCCGCCATATGCCTTCCTAGCCGTGACAGGTTACCAATCAGCCTTCCCACCTCTGCCGCTTTGTTCGTCTCATACTGCAGACATGTCCCAGATACCGGGTCGTAAGTCTTCAGCAGAAAGGTTGCAGTAGGCGCTTCTGAATTTGCCAAGGTGGGTGGTACGGCGGTCGAATCTGAAGCAGATGCTGTATTCGGGTGTTTGACGAGGTATTTTTCGCGCTTCTTGATCTTGGAGGGGGTCGGTTTCAGTACGGTGTATTTGGAGGTTACTCGTGCCTGGCATGGGTCAGAAGCTTCAATCTAACGATCCAGAGGTCCGGCGCCATACGCTCGTCGGGCGCGCCTTAATTAGCAGTGACGACTGCTCATACCACTCGTCGCTTGTCTCAAAGTACGGCATTGCGAAGCTGTGGGAGGGCTGGTGGTGATGTGGGGTTGAGGGCGTGGGAGGCAACTTTTCGCGGGGTCGGAAGAAGGTCGGACCGACACAAGTACATAGATGGAGCTGAGCGAGTGCCGCCCTTCACGCGACACCAAAGTCGATGCAATCGATGCAGGGGTGAATGAACGTCTTGGAGCGTCCGACGAGCTTTCAATTTGCATAGCCGCGTTGAAGTGCTGTCGAGGAACGCCCAGGCACCATTTCCGAACCCAACCCAACTACACCACACTTCGCCGCCCTCGAACTTCAGAACTGCCTTTGAGGTTGTACACGCCATCTCAAAATGGCGGCTGAGGACCCGACCCTGAGAAATACCACGATAGATCCCTCGCTTGCTTCATCCCTAGACAAATTAAGCGTAAACGACCTCGAGATCAAAGCTTCCATTGCCGACCTCATTGAGCGCTGCAACCTACTGAAATCTGAGGTGGAAGAATACGTCGCTGCAGCTGTTGAGAAAAATCGCAAGTCCCCTAAGACTGAAGCGTATGTCGAGTATCGCACTTTGAAGAATGTAAGTTGCACAAGTTGTCTCGGCCACAGCCACGTCGCTGAAGATACGTCGGTGATCTGTATTGGTATTGTTCTCTGGAGTCTCCACTGCACTCTACTTTGCGCGCAATATAGCACCAAAATATACTCAAAGTGTTCGAACTAACTTCTAAAAGGACTTTCTAAGTGAGTTGGCATTTCTAAACAAAGTTGCCTCGCAAGATCTTCCTGAAGAAAAGGTTCGTAAACCCTTGATCCAAGTGTATGCTCCTTCACGCGAGTGCAGTCGACCAATTACAACCCCTCACGATGTATCTGTCGACTCGACACAGCCGCCCAAGACAGCAGCTTATATTACTCAGACCTCCTTCATCAACGTGCTAACGTCCCACTTCTCAAGATTCGAACCCACATCACCTCGTCTAACCTAGTGTACTATGAGGCGCTTTGGAGCGCTGCGAAACGCTCGTCTGGCATAGTGAGCTTCCGAAAATACTTCTTCTCGACCCGGCAACCAAAAGGACAAGCTGCTGCCTTTTCTGGGAAAAAGTTTACGAGCAAGGCCAAAAGAAAAGATGCCGCTCTCGTCGATATTGTCGCAGCCAACGGTGCAGAGTGGATTCGCGTGTCTACCGTGTCCGAGAAGCGAATGTTGTTCGACCTGGCTAAATTAGGCTGGCACAACGACTCCGACTCTGAAGATGAAGACACCCCTGATACGCGATCGGTCAACTGGGAGGACGATGATGATGACGATCAAGTCGAGATCGTCAAGAATACTCGCGAATTGGTAAGGGTAGCACGCGCCAATCCCACTCGCGGACGACCACCAACAGTGACCATAATCTTGCCGAGATTATCTCATGGAAACATGCCAAAAGCGATTGAAAAAGTATTACAAGACATGAAAGCGACAGGTGCGACGATACAATGTGCGAATGAGATTCCTCCAACTCCAACAGTATCCGATGCCATTCCACAAATGCTCGTCGACCGAAGTCGCATATTGTCAGAAACGCTCAATATTGACTGCACAATACTGCTCGCTCTGGTTTCTGACATATCTCACAAGAAATGCCCTGTGATGGACTGGTATCCTGGAGAGGTAAGCCGTAACAATCATTCAAGTGCACATTTCCTGGCAACGTGTCATCCTATTTTACAGCATACTGACTGATATCCAAAGGTTCGCTCGCAGATCCAAGAAGAGGAGAAAGAACACCTCCTGCCAACACACCTCTACCCAATCATTGGTACGTTGGGCCCGACACTATCTATAAACCTCATTGGACTGCTCTGATTTTGGAATGCGACATTTAGGCTCACATCCCATGGTCTGCACGCAACATGCAGTTGATCAGATGTACACAATCATCAACACCTTAGCCACCGACACCGAGAGAACCCGCGCCAACATATTGCTTGCTCGAGAAGAGCACGCATCTACTCCTCCGGATCAACTTCTCAAAGCTTGGATTGACCTTTCCGATTATACTCCCCCGGACGGCTTCAAATTACCCATCCGCGTTTTCCCCACCAACGTCGATGCGCTGATTGCGCGGCTGCCGAAAGTCGCTCCTCGGATAGCTAGCGAGATCGGCCCTCTAAATACGGCCATATTCTTTCACGGCTGGGCGGAAGATGTTACTACTTTGAGCTCCAACCGCGTCAGAGCAAAGCAAATGGAGAATCTCATCAATGAACATGGATTAGAGGATGGGGAGACTGGACCCAATGTTTGGCTATGTGGTGAAAGCAGGAGTCTGATTGCGAAAGAGGGGCGGCGGAAATAGAGAGGAAGTAGGGTAAGCAACTTTGCGGAATGGTCCAGAGTCACTGGTGTCCTGCTAGACTACGAATACTAGTGACCTCCACTCGCTAGATCTCGTAGGTCTCAGTCGCAGATCATCAACAAGTCCTGAATTGTTCAATTGGTACTCTTGACTTAACCTTCTCTCTAGATATCTTTTAACAGAAACATGTCGTGGAATACCCAACTTCCCAACTTCTCACCCCGCTCCGATAATGCATTGGGCATTTGAGCGCTTTGACAGATGCCTTTCTGCAATGCCCCTTGCATTGTAGTTTAACGACTACAATTGACGATGTCTTGACAAAGTTAGTGTTCCGTCCCCGAATGAAGGAGAGTGGCTCCGACCTTTTGAGCAGACATCACGTCACCCTGGCGCTAGCGGATGGCATATCGTCCGACGGTGCGTTCTATCTTTCCTTTCTCCTTCAGAACAAACAAACAAGCCGAAGTCGTAATTCATGTTTTCACTGTCATTACACTGCCACGCTTCTACTCTTCGCTCTTCCACATCATCTCCTCATCGCACTTTCACATCTTCCCCCCATCGCACCTCCACATCATCTCCTCATCGCAGATTCGTATATTCTCCTCATTGCACTTCCACATCATCTCCCATTGCAGTTTCGCATCTTCTCCTCATTGCACTGCCACATCATCTCCCCATCGTCCTTTCGCGTCTTCTTCCATTGCACCTTCGCAAACTTCCCATCCCACCAGCAAGACAAACCCACCCCAACCCCCTACCAGACCTCCTTCCGCCCCCCATTTTCCCACCGCGACTCCAACTCCACCGTCCCCCTCACCCACGGCGGAGCCTCGCGCGGCGACGTTGCCGACGCCATCTCTGCCGGCGGCTTGTGCACCGCTTCGGCTCTTGCAGGCGCATGCTCGGCTGAAGCCGCCTTTGGCCTCCGCACATGGCACGCAAAGAACCAAACCAAAAACGCCGCGACGATGAGAAGCGCAAGGACCCCAAGCACAGCGCCCATGATTAAACATGGGCTTGTGGTGGTAGCGTAGGTGGTGCTGAGCGCAGACACGGAGGTAGTAGCGGGGTTTGGGGAGTCGAGAGTGGTTTGTGGGACGGGAGGTGCTGGAGTCGGAGTATGCGACGTGGAGGCGGTAGCTCGGAGCGGAAGAGGCGAAGACGTGGTGCGGTAGACACAGCTGTTCTTCGTTCTGTAGTATCCAAGGAACGTTGAGTCATGTTCTTGTCTAGGAGCAGCAGTTGGAGCAGGGAAGCCCCGAGTTGGCGACATGATGGTTTCAAAGATGGCAAACAATCCGAAGAGACGGAGAAGACTCTCAAAATGTCATCTCAAAAAGGTTGGCCGAGTATACATATGTACAAGCGTGGCATACAGCCCCGATTTAGATTCGCAGGGGCCTTGCGACGGCCCAAGTTCCAACTTCATGAGCGGCACTGTGGAAAACACTATAGATCTCCGACACCAAGATCTTGTGAAAAGCAATAGCATTTGTTTGACTTTGATCAGCGGCTGGGATTTGAAGGGATCCCGCGTTTCGAAACGTATGTGTACAGGCACTTCACGTGTCAAAGTGCACGCCACTGAAAAAAGTACAAGCTGAGCCTCCACCGAAAGTGGAGGTAATTAGATATACGGGTTTGTAAGGATTTTGATGTGGAGAGAGTCGTGATACGTTCGGAACGTTCTCGAGGGCGCCATCTTCAGCAGGCGGAGCAAGGCGTAAACGCGCACTTCAGGGAGATTCTTCGACAATATTAGTCTCGAAAGGCGCCATTTGGGCTCTTACCGAGACTCTTGGGCATCGAGTCTTCTTCGAATGCCAAAATTATCATCACGGGATCTGTATCGCCTTTCAACTCTGGAAGTGTAGTCGTACCATCAAACACACCTTCCCTCCCTTCCCCCTTCGACTTCCTCATGTTTGACGCAGATCTTAGAGAATATGCAAAGGGTTCTGAATCTTTATTAGCCTTGTTAAAGCCGTCGTAATACAGATCGGCCTCTGAGAGATGGCATGCAATACATTCAGGTGCATGCCGATCCACGAGCTTGAAACACTGCGACGCCGCCTCACATCGACTCACTCTCTCGGCGCAATCGAAGGCATCCGTAGGAAGAATTCTAAGATTGACGACATATGACATTCGCAATGTATCAATTTGGTTGAACTCTCCAGGTGATCAATCGTTGAAGTCATGAAGTGAGGAGCATAGACTGATGGCAACTGGCGGTCGCCCAACTTGATTAGGTAGATTTGAATTCTTGAGAGACCATATTTGGGCTCTGACAATTCAGAATGGTAGACAAGTTGTCACGTCTAGCTGCGCCATCAGCCACGGCCTGGATATCACAACCTGGCCTCTTGAGATCGTCATGGGGTCTCGACCCGTCCATGATGCTTTGTACAGACGACATCCAACTCATGTATAGTGAGCTGAAACACTGTTTGATCTTCTGCCCCCCTTGATTGAAACGTCTTCCGGCGAGGTCTCCGAGGCTAGTCCCACTGTGGTCCTAATGAACTTTTCCCTGCTGTACGAGCACCTTCTGAGGCATCCATAGAGGAGGTACCAACAGCTTGTTCTGTTGTAGAATAGATTCATTATGATATAAAGTTGTCAATACACGGTGAGGAATGTGCGGGGGATGTTGGGAAGGCAGGAAGGGCAGAGCACTGAGGGAGCATTTTGTGGAAAATGAGGCAGTATATCTGGAATAGCGGTGCATGAGGTAAGGGATAGGACGTGTAGGATGTTTGGGAAGATGGAGGGGGAGTTGGGAGGTGGATCTGAAAGATGAAGGGGAAGGGAGTGAAGAAAGACGCTAGTCCCTTTTCGACCTCTCGCTTAACTAGCGCCGTTTGAAACGCCGACGCCGACACGAGTCTATTCCCCCCCACCATCCCTTTCCCCTCCGATTCTTCCTTCCCCTCTGCTTCCTCTTTCCCCCCGCTCCCTTTTTCCCTCTTTCCCTCTTTCCCCTCTTTCCCTCTTTCCCTCCGATTCTTCCTTCCCCTCTGCTTCCTCTTTCCCCCCGCTCCCTTTTTCCCTCTTTCCCTCTTTCCCCTCTTTCCCTCTTTCCCTCTTTCCCCTCTTCCCCTCTTTCCCTCTTTCCCCTCTTTCCCTCTTTCCCCTCTTTCCCCTCGCTTCCTCTTCCTCTTCTTCTTCTCCCTCAACAAGAGCGTAGGCCCTCGGGCCGCCTCATTGAGTAATGGCTTCTGCCACTTCACTTTTTCATCGATTCATCTGGCTTGCGGGATGGTTGAGGAAGAAGGTCTACCTACTCTAATTGAGCTCTTTGGGACTTTGGACTCGATTCAGGGTCACGGTCTTCGCACAGCGAATATGCATGATGAATCGCAACCAAGGCACAAGGGTTAAGGATAAGTATTAAGTATACGCTTCGGCGATTGCTAGGAAGTTCACAGCGCTGTTGGCGCAAGTCAATGTTGCAACTAATGCCTCTCTTTCCCGCCAGCAAACATTTAAAAAAAATATATAGATTTCCAAATCTCGTCTGAACTGCTCTTTCTAGAAAGGCTCGCCATCTTTTGTGTGCAGGATTGGGTTTGATCATCGCAATCTTTGTTCCTACTCGTTCCTGCCATTATTTTGGCAATGGCGCGAATCATAGACTCTAATACAATTTTCCTTTTGTGGAACAAGTGCCGTATTCTAATCGTCGCATCTATTAGATTATACTGTAAATCCTCAAATGAAGAACGATTGCGCAAATATCTAGTTTCCAGATGATGATTTTGAACTTTTGATTGACATGTGTCGCTGGGTGCTCTACGATACGATATTGTGCAACTTGGATGATAATTTTTGCGCATTACTAGCCTTTGTCGCCTTTGATTGCCCAATAGTTCTTCACTCTCAGGGGCAATTTTTGAATCGCGAATCGCTAAAATGTCATTTTGCAACTCGGCCAGATATTGGCTGTAAGGTGCATCCCTGTGTAGCGAGACACACTCGCACAACGAATATTGCTATAATCAGATAAGAATGTTCTGCTGTAGCTCATACTTAGTGTCTATAATCTTCTCTTCCCTAAAATTACCGTCGCATCGTCGCCTCCGAGCCTAATTTGTACAGCACCTTCTTTCATGGCATAACAGACCTCCCTTCCTGCAGCGCTAACGTTAAGTCTGTATTGCTCCGAATTTCATAGAATTGCCTTATCTTAGCTTTGGAACCTCCCTCTACTACTTAGAAGCTATTATTAGCCTGATGCGCGCTGTCGCAAGCAAATTCATGCTAGGCTGCCATGTCGATTGGTACTTCCAGCGGAAGCGAACCAAGATGCTAATTTACTATCAATCTGGGGCTGTGCGCATCGCACCAGCGCTCCGGAAGATGAGTAAATCCGGCTTAAGATTGAGAGCAGCACAAGGACTCAGCCGGCCCGGCTCTTGTTTAATTAGCTAACACGTGTTTGGCATCTCCCCGCCCAAACCTCAGTCTTGGCCATGCCTCCCGTTAACTAAATTCTCTAAATACACTAGAATTTGCTACACCGCAAGAGCGTGGCAGGAGCGAGGCGGCCATCATCTCGCTAGCGCGTCGAGCCGTTCAACTGCTTGCGACATCAAGTGGCGAATAAATGAATCATACTCACGTGAGCAGAAGATGCTGAAAGCTTCGTGGCTAAGCCCGCTCAGTATATAATCTTCTTGATCCCCTGCCCTCTCATGAAATAGAGGGAATAAAAAATATATATGTTAACGTTAGTAAGAAAGTAAACGTGTGTAAATGCTCTAATCTCTAGAATGTGCTACTTCGAACTTCACATAACCAAATTCTTCCGTTCCCAACTCCAATGGCAATAATGTCTCCTATCGTTGCTGAGCAAGACGGTCGATACTCTGAAGGCAACCACAACAGGTTATTCGACTTGTACGTTATCCAGACTTTGTCTTTACTTAAAGCTACGCCTTGATACTGGGGAATCTGCGGTCCTGCACTGATTGCTATTAGAGTCGAAATCGACTGGGCACTGATGTCAATGACACCAATATCAGTGCGTAAAAGATTATTATTATTTGGGTCGAACGAGATAAGATGGAGTGACCTCCCAACTTCGAGTGTCGACAGGCACTTGCCGCTGCGCGCGTCCCACACCTTGACCGTG